>CAJUYI010002428.1:41642-59955 GCA_910591695.1 Galerucella pusilla
TCCAAGAAATACACTACTGGGACGAAAATTTTGAATTTAAGTATGACCACACTGTTGATATGCTTATGCTTACCATCTTCCGTTACAGACTTTTCGCTACACATCCTTCTATCTAATATTTAAATACATACATTGTGTTTTTTTGTTTCGTTATTATATTCAGAGAATGCCATGCTATAATAAATCTTTAATTTTCCCACATAAAGTAAATATGTCGCTTAATTTGTCGAAAAGTTTTAGGCAGTTATTCAAATTTTGTTATACAGGGAGAGTTTTTAGTAAAGTTGATAAAAAAATTGATTATGGTAGACTGTAGACTTCATGAGGAAGTGGATGTAACGTTTTATGTTCAGCTAATGAAGATTGGACCATTGAAAAAATCCATAATGGTTAATACAATTGAAAATACTCATGATAAACTACAACTATGTCAGATCAATGAATGTCTAATCCTGAATGCTTCATATACCTACTAGCACATTTCACCAAATCCAAGAGGTAACTCAGTATTTGTCACGTTTGATCTTAACGTAGATGGCGTGAAGAGTTGTAGTGTGTATGTTGTACCAACATGGCTAAGATAAAATGAGTTATTTGAACTGTTATTAACACTGTGTGTGCTACTTTCAAATCTTTACAGAAAGCTTTGAGTAATACAGTGTGGGTTTAATAAGTACCTACTTTGGAAAGTCAAAACTTCTGGTGAAGGAAGAATGTCGATTCTGAGAAATAGGAAGGGAAAGCTCCATCAAAGCATGCCCAACGACAACTGGGAAGGTAACTCTTAATTCCACACCACTATAGATATAGTAGGTAATGTAGAAGGCTGTAGAAAGAACAGGATACAATCTTGGTAGAGAGGGAATCTTCAAACAAGACTCACCCTCCTTCGTTTCTAGAAATCAAAAATAAAGTAACAAATCTCATAATAGATTGATGGAAGGGTGTTGAGTTCAACAAGAATACAGCAACAAGAAAAAATGGGATTACCACGCAATTACTGGATTTGGAAAGAAAAAGGGACTAGGATAGGGAGGAGTAGGAACCAAACACTTTGAAAATTTGGAAATCTATCAAGCTAAACTCGCGCCATAGGCAGGTGTGTCCAGTGAAGTATTTATAGTGCTTGTTGAAATATATGAAGGCAAAGGATTATTATCATATTGGAAGGTCAAGCATCCAATGAAGTAGTAAATTCCAAAATAATATGGAAATGCTTGAAAATAATATGGAAAACTGGGAAAAGCAGCATCGTCACTATACTGAGGGTTCCAGGACACATTGAAACTAAAGAAAATCAAATGGCATATCCTCTAGCAAAGAGATTGTCCAGGGTAACCTTTTGAGAACCCGGACTCTATTGCAGTATCAAAACCATTGGATTATTGGAAGAAAAACGTAATACAGCAAACAAGGAGAAGACGGGACCATTGAAAGGATCTAAAAGGGCTAATACAACTACTTTCAGTGAGATCCGAAGAAAGCCAGAGTGAGACTGCACTAGCAGGACATTGCTGCCTGAATTGTCATTTCAAGATGCTTCAGCCAGTGGTGAAAATAGAGTGAGCATTCAGTGGAGAGGAAAAAGAAGCCTGTATGCACGTATTGCATAACACTACAGGAGTGGGGCTCAAAGAGCTAGGTATTATAAAGGCTCTCATCAGAAACTATGTGAAAAAAGAGACATAAGGTCTTAGTGAATGTCTTCCTAATCTATACATATTCATATTACATACATACAAGTTAAACAGCCCTAATTTTCAGTTACCAAAAACAACTGACATTTCATAATTATTGAATATTTATTCTCATAAATACTTATATGAATAAAAATGCATATTATATAAACCCTTTACAATCAATTGATAGTCTGAATTAAATAAACGACGCGGTGGGTATCCACATTATAATCTAAACAAAAAAAACAAACTCATTTAGTCAACTGCCTGGATGTTTACCCACTAGGTCCGTCGATTACCAGAACCTCAATCGTGAAAAGGTACATTAATTCCAAAAATATCGACACCTGCCCTTTCAGTGCCGGATGTATTTATATCTCTCGTTATATACTTTTGGCTCTATTACCAAAGATTTATTGCTCTATGCTGTCCGACATATGCCGTAGCACCATCTATTAGTTACTTCTGGTTAACAAATTGTCAACCCTTAATTTAGTGTCATTTGGTAGTCCTGTTAACCCTTGATTGGTAGCTTGCTTCGGCATTGTCCGTAGTCAGTTTTACGGCCGGTATAAAACCCGGTAATTTATAAGATAGGATTGGATTTTGGGCGCGTACAAGGGATGATTGAGTTGTTTATTTAATTAATTTCAAGAGATTTACTTTTGGAAGCACGGGTTGAGTAGCAACTGCCGTAGACAATTTTAAGGAAATCTACAAGTTAATTGTTTCAATCCCTACCACGTGGATTTTTTTCAACAAAAATATAACACGCATCACTTTACCGATTTCACAAATAAAACTTGTATAGCTGTTTGATGGTGTGGAGACTAAGAAACATCAAATACTTCAAGAGGCCTTGACTATTTCAAAATCCACCTAAGAAACGAAAAGCGGTATTAGGAAAATATATTATTATTATGCCGGAATTACAAAAAAAAGTTGCTCACCATTTTTGTCTCTTCATCGCATTTATCATCCATTAGGGCTCTTGGGCATAGTTTATCTAATCTCAGTATGGTTTTCATTGTTATATTGGATCAACTTCAAACAATTTTTCCCTCGCAGCTTTAACGTTTCCGGCTCTTCGTCTAGTTTCCATCTTTACTTCCATATAAAATTTATAAAAGAACCAGCAGAAAAAGTAGCGAAAGAGCTGCTCTCAATGAGCAGGAATAAACTACGCACCACAAAGGAGCACCTGAACAAAAAAGGGCTGTATAACAGAGACCTTACATACAGAAGATGCAAAAAGAACACCGAAACAGCTCTGCATATATTATGCAACTGTGAGACGCTGGACCACAGGAGGCAGAAACTGTATGGAAGATCCCAAGAAGACTTCTACAACTAACCAGTAAAGAGCCTATATGAGCTAATACAGGGAACGGATTAGCTGCACAGGCTGTAGTCAGAGCACTGGGAGGATCCACAATAAGCCCAGGAGACTGAGGTGGTGCCGGCGAAGAGATGGCTCATTTGATAAAAAATAAGATTGGCACACCCTGTATATCAAAATAAATACAATAACAGTTTAAATACGCCAATTTGAATTCTGATATACAAATAGTCGTAAAACTCTCCATTCACGATCGGTCCATCGGTGTAATTTTGTGCATTGAATTTGATTATACGTATGTTGTATCCATTGTTTACAAACATCGGTCATGCGTCGTTAAGTACGACTACAAATAAATGATCGTTAGTTGTTAGGGACGAACGAAATAATGTATAAAGTGGTCATCCAAATATTGCCGTGACGTTATCCCGGACATGGGAAAATACTGCCATTAAATTTTGTGAATTAAATTGGTAGTTTAATTTTCCGACATGGAAAAATAACAAAAATAATCAGTTATCTATGTACCAAGGCAGTAAAGTGATTCTTTATCGAACGAGTCTGAAATTATGAGACGAGCGGGAGAATAGAGCGAGACGAATAACAGGCGAGCCCGATAAAGACACTTTACTGACGTGGTGCATACAAAATTTTATCACCAACTGTTCAGAATTCAGAATATAAGAAACTGACGCATATTTCATTGCATTCTGATAATTGACGGCTTTACTGACGGCTTGCGATAAATAGTATATAACATAACGTGTGCGGAGAGTGACAAATTACTTTTGCACGAGTAATGTACAGTATTTTTCCTACGATCACGTGATAATTTAACCAAATAATGTGTAATCAATATCTGACATATTAATACAAAAAATGTTATAATTAAAAAGTCAACATAATTGATTTCAAAATTAACAATAAATATCAGTAGTGACAAAGATTCGAGTAGTTTAACTATATAATATAGGTAGGTTATCACAATTATTAATTGATTGGATAATTATAGAAATTGAAAGTGAAATTATTATTGTTATACATACTTATCATGAATACCTTTCAAAATGATTACATTTTCCTACTATTATAACAGAATTAGTTGGTACAACATCGGACTTCTGACGAAGAGTACGCGGGTTCGATCCTCGAACGCGCACTAAATTTTTTTTAATCAAGAAAATGACAAAAATTCCACTTTTCAAATAGATCGCTTCAAATTTAGATATTACATAAGTGAATCTAATTAAAAATTATATATTTGACAGCTTGCCAGTGGTCAATCTTAATAAAAATTCAATTGACAGCTTTTTTATCCGTACATGTACGGATAAGCTTTTTTTCCGTACGCGTATGAATAAAGGCTACTCTCCATAGAACTAGACAGAGCGATATATGTCACTTTCCTATGTGATCGTAGGAAATAGTAGTTTGTACAACTAGTGCGCAAAGCGTCATTTTTCCACGAGCGCAGAAGACACGAGCCATAAGAGGCGAGTGCCGCAAATCTAGAGGTGGCAAAGGTGATTTGCGTACAAGTTGTACGTTCATTGATGAAAGAAATACATACTTATAGTTATTTTATTTAAACTTTGAACAGAAAGAACTTACCTATAATGTGAAAATAAATAGAAAAGTTAGTTGAATGTATAATCAATTGTAAAATTTGAGCAATTTTGTATTATTAATATATTATTATTATTTTGATGTTGGTCCATAATTTCTGGAATGATGCTTGATAGGTTAATAATTTTATAAATAATAAATCAAAATAAATAATGAAATAAATGGTTTACTTAATTTTGGTTTAAATTTAAAAATGTTACACCGATAAGATATATTAGGTTGAATTGTCAGAAAAAATGACAGGTCATAGGTAGCTTTGTTTGACATTTCGGTGCCATAGCGTGTACTGCATAGCGTGTGTTGCATAATGGTTGTAGGAAAAATACTTGTCATCGAAAAACTTTATTTCATTTTCAGTATTTTAATGAAATTAATTTTAAAATATTTAATTGACTGAAAAATTTTCTTCCACAGAATTACTTATAATAAGTATCTCAAGCAAGACTAGTTAGTGCACATGTAAAGCTCGCGACAATCCTTTTTATACCCATTAAATTTTCTAATCAAAGCTACAAATTAATTTGTTTCATTCAATTTAAATTTATCTTCCTTCTTTTTGAGCAATTAAATAAAAGCTCGTTCAAAAAAACATTTTTTTCCATTAATTTATAAATTAAAGATTCTCAATCACAATTATTTTTAAGTCGCGTAAAACTTTTTGAAGATAAATATTCACAAATGTTAAACCCCCCATTTGACTTGTGGAAATCCATAAACAAACAAAATAATTGATTCGTCGGCTTCTTGTTGTTTCTACCTGTTACCTTTACCTTTTCAAGATGATAAAAACCCAGCGGGTGTACGTCATAGTTATACCTGTTGTTGATAGTTACTGGCCGCCCATATACCCCAGAAATGATTTAATACGTTTATATATTTGCTAAATTGCATAATATTTTTTTATGTTGAATGGGATTCAAAAAACTTGGAATTTCTTTGGAAGAAGAAAAATATTAGTTCTTTTTGTTGTTCGAGATAAACTAGAATTAATAATAATAAAAAGCTTCTTCTGTTTCACATGAACTAATCTTAATCTTCACATGTACAGTGCTTATCAAAAGCCCCCTTCCCCACTTTCCTTTTGAAACGTGATAGACTGATGTAATTTGATGACATGAACTCTCTTGTAAGCTTTTCTAATATCTAATATCTAATAGACAAACTTCTTCGACGAACTCTTTGACCATTCTCTTCTCGAAACTGCTTTGTTAACCAAATGCTGCCATTTGTTTTCTGA
Source organism: Galerucella pusilla (assembly GCA_910591695.1). Taxonomy (NCBI): domain Eukaryota; kingdom Metazoa; phylum Arthropoda; class Insecta; order Coleoptera; family Chrysomelidae; genus Galerucella; species Galerucella pusilla. Next base: position 47,524 of record CAJUYI010002428.1, read on the forward strand.
ACCGCTCTCACTATGCCACAGAGAGGTTCTGTGTGCCAATGGAATCACACCACGCACCTTCTCGTGCTAGTGTTTCTGACTATTTATTGCTCTTGTAGTCTGAGTGTCCTGGTACTTAAGCTGAGGTCAATCTACTATGACTGCCCAGCTCCTGTAGCATCTTCAAGCAGTCACAAACGAAATTGGAATGTATATCTGCAAGGAACTTGCTTTTATAGCTGCTTGCCTGTCGGAGTATCCCTCAAAACCTTGCCTCAATAGCTTTCCTGCACAGTGCTGTATTGCTGCAACTTCTGCCTGAATATTTCTGCATTAATTGTTCCATGTCTTCCTGCTTGTTAACCTTTTTGGTAACCACAAATCGTAATCTGTTAATGCACAATAATCTCGAGTGTATTAATACTAATCTGAACAGTTCTGTATCTGTAGAATGGGGAGGGTGAGTGTAGGCTCACAGCACTTAGGCCACATGTGACCCATTGTACATCCTCCCGAGAAGTTGTCCTCCTAGGTCATCGTCCATCCTGTCCTTCCCAAGAAGGTGGACAGATCACTAGGAGACATCTCCTTTATATCAGCAGGTGTAGGCCAAGACTCACACTCTCTTATTGACGATAACTCGCATAAGAAGTGCCTGATAATTTCATCTTCCTGTTCACACATCCTGCATAGGGGTGTGTCCACTAGCCCCATAGTATGGAGGTGTTTCCTTAATTGACAGTGGCCAGTCAGAAATCCTACTGTTAAACGTAGGTTTTTCCTGTTCATCGCCAAATACTTCTTCGGCACTAGCTTCTCAGGGTCGCCCAGGGCGATCCTGGCAAGACTGCATCCTTTGATTCCATCCCATCTCTTAAGGGATTGAGCATAGGTGTAATGTTTGGCTAGTTCCGCAATTGTCGAAGTCGTTAGGCCGTAGGTGTCACTGGGTCCTTAAATTTCTATTCCAGCCGCTTCCCTGGCTAACGAATCAGCGCAATGCGATTACCTTTACTCCTGTAGTGCCCTTTAACCCACCTCAGGATAATATTGTTATCTGCCGAGGCGTTAGCTAAATCTTGGTGGCACTCTCGTACTAGCCCCGATATAACACGTTGTCTGTTCAAGGCTACTATTAGTGCAGATTGTTATGTTTTTGCCAGAAATTCCTTTTCTGGTTAGTTCTTTTGTGGCAATTGAGATACCTGTTAGTTCTGCTTGAACCTCGTTGGTACTGTTTCCCGTTCTCCACTTAATCCTTGAGCTTAGTGTTCTCGAGTGAACTCCACATCCTGAGCCTTCTTTTATTTTCTAGCCATCTGTATATATGCGTATTGCATTTGCAGCATCTGGTTCTGTGTTCTGTTTTATTTGTATTCTGTAGGGTTTATTGAACACAAACCTGGGTTCAATTGAATTATTGGCTGCCTGCAGCAGAGGTAGCGCAGTAAGCGCTTCTTGCCGTAGTCTTAGCCTCAATTGGCCCACTTCTACTTGCGCAATCGTACCATGGCCATGGCAATCTGAACAGTTATTTCCAAAATCAAATCTAGCTGTCACGTTCACATCTTCTCTATCACTTCAATAATGTTTCTTTTTTGCAAGTTTTCTCCATTTTGTGAGAACTGCATTTTTTGTTAAAATCGACCTTGTGCATTTTTCGCGTAGTCCAGTAGTCCGAAAAATATTAAAGTCAATAAAGTCGAAAGCAATTTTAACTCGAGACATAATCTGAAATTCCTTTAAACCTCAAATCGCCGACAATATCATCAAAAAAATCGTGAGAAATGAAATAATTTAACCCGATGGTATCTGTTGATATGTGTGTGTTCTAAAATACTATAATATAATACCTCCGATGAACAGGACCAGCAAAGAGAACGACAGCGCCATCTCTCTCTAATCGCCTCTCAATTAATTAAACACGAAAATCGAATGTATAACACGCATTCTCCGAATATAGAGACAAAATGCCGGTCGCTTTGTGAACTTTTCAATAAATAACGCGTGGAAAAAAAACGGCTAAACTCAGTGACACAACAACACAATTTTGTAAAAGGGTAAGCGAGAGTGGTAATTAACCTTTTTTAAACCAATTTATCTATTTCTAATTTCAAAAATTGGGTATGATGTGAAATTAGCGTTTCAATTGAGACTAAGGATACTATACTATACTTCAAGAATACTATACTATAACAATATCAGTGCAATGCTAGTGTGAGCACAAACATTTTCAACAATTATTTTCAGCTTTAATTATTACGATGAAGAGAATTTTAAGGAGCCATCGACTAACATTGAAGTTCATTAGATATTAGGTACCGAACTATCTAAATAGAATAGACATGCTGACAGCCACTAAAAATAGCTGAAAAGAAGAATTTATCCTCATTTTCACATTTGAATACAACAAACACCAATCCGCCATCTTGTATGTACTATATTCACTGAGACTTAAAAGATCACTTCTACTTAGTCTACTTAGTCCTATTTCCTAGAGGAATTTTAGGAAATCTGTTGACTTCAACTTATGAGGAATGTCCCTGGTGCTTTGCTATAGGATTTTAAATTGAAGGAGGCTTCTTCTTCCATGCCACAAAATCTACATTCTTTTTCCTCCACTATTTTGAGATTTTTCAGGTGCCCATTCAGGCGACAATATCCCGTTAGGATTCCTGTTAAAGCTCTAAGCGCAGTTTTACTTTGACTTATGCATCTATTTGATCTCAACAGATTGTAGTTACCCAGAAGAATATTTGATTGTCTAAGCTCTACTAGATCTTTCCAATGGTCAGAACTTCCATTTTTTTGGTGTAACCTACCAATATTACATTGGAGCTGATTCCGCAAAAAGGTGCTGGAATGCACAGCATAGTTCATTGATTTTGCCTAGGTTATCTTAGCTCAAAGCATATTTTCCATTTGCTATATATCAATTATGATTTCTTTTGGGCTCCTGCTTTTCCACACTAAATCTTGAATCATTGAGCTGCCTAAATCAACTGTTAAAATTTACTATCAACTCGCCAATTCATTTTCACCACATAATATCCAAACATTGAGGAAAGTCCTAGAAAATACAGTTGCCCCTTTGGTTGAGGAGAAAACCACAAAATTGTCAAATTTATGCCGTTTTCATGCAGCAAGCATGGTGAAAGTATCTTGATTTGGACTCTAGAGGCACAAATAAGAAGTAAATCAACGCAAAAAATTATTGAGGTGAATAGCATTTCATCCAGAATATTTACGACCAATATTTTGAAACACAACAAATTATCTTTCTAACTCTCAACTATTTTATATTCTTGTAAATTTCTCAATTATTCACGAGCAATAGCTCTTGATTCTGGAACACAATAAATTATCACTTCAACATGCTTGCAAGAGACAACGAAGTTTCTTTAATATGGGTGCCAGCACATGAGATGATTGCAGGTAATGGAATGGCAAACCAGTTAGCTAAAGAGGGTTCCAAACGAGACTTCATAGGCCCGGAGCCACCTTATGGAATCATATAGGATTACATAAGGGAGAAAATTTGAAACTGGCTAGATGAGGACACTATCTCAAATGGACACCTCCATATAAAGAGTTTAACGGATACGGTAGACAAGGACCTCTCATCCAGGCGGATGAAACTGGGTAAGATACATTTGAAAAGTTACCAGACACTACATCCTGAGGAAGCATTTGCACAGAATGGGAGCTATGTGCAGAAAATGTAAACTTTGATGAAACACCCACTCACATACTCTGCTTCTGTGAGAACTTGCAAGGACCAGACGGAAGGAAAGAAAGGAGATAATACAACCATTATAACTATAGGAAATCCCACAAGCCAAACTAGTGGCCTACATAGAAGACAAGAAGCTTCTGGGTCAATTTATGGTAAAAAATAGTCACATCCACTAAAGAAAAAGACTTTGAATTGAAACATGACCCAGAATGAGAGATGCAGTAAAATATTGTGTTTAAGAGTGCATCTCATTTTATAAAATAAAAATGTCGTAAGTCGATAGGTACCTTATATAAATTTTATTATTCCTTTAAATGAAAATGAATACCTTTTATCCACCGTTGTCGGCCGTTTATGACAAAAAAACGTCCGTACGGCAGGTCCGGCGATCCCGATCGGACCATTTATCTTAGTAGGCTACGGTGGCGCCGTCTGGCATTTGTTTTAACCGTTTGTCCCGCCCTCTGTCGCTCTTTCCCATTATCATAAAACTTCACTAGTTGTGTATGTGAACAGCGCCTACCTTGACTGAATCGTTACCATAGCTGGGGACGTTACACGGCCCTCTGGATGACTGTCTTGGTGGTCATATTCTTCTTTCGTATGTATTATGCTCGCCGGGTCTTGTGTTTACTGTTGTCTCATGGGGTTACGTTGGGACTGGGATTTTTTTATTGTATTATCGAAATTTACGACCTCAGTTATCGACATAATATTTAGATTAATAGTCTATTTATATATGATGGGACCGAAGCAGAATCTTTAAAAAATCTGTTGGGAAGGCTTGAAATATTTGGTCTCTTTCATTTTTCAAATGTATTTGCTTGGTGTTCAAGCAATTAACACTAGTGAGTTATTTAATAATTAAACGGGGCATCTCGAAATTATTGTGTATAAAATGGAGAGATGTAGGCACTTTATTATCATTTTTATTTATTATAATGTGATATTTGTATACAGTTGTTAGAGCCAAACATGAGCCCCGGAAAATATGCGAACTAAAATCAGGTCATCGCAAGCAAGAGCTAATGTTAACGATTGTCCATTAGTAATTGTTAAATATAATCGAAATAATATGACCGAGTGATTTCATCAACACACATAATTATATTCATTCTGTATCAGTGTTGTCAATGCGAGGATGATTATCCGATTTTTAGACAATTTCACTAATTTAGATCCAATAGTTTTTCGAATATTTTATAGAAGGGATATATGAAATGGCTATTGTTTTGGGGGATTTTCCATATTGACTGGGGTCGAAATCTTTATTTATATAACCAATGTGTCCTTTTGGTAATTTTGACATACACACATTCTTATTTACAACCACTAAATATATAAGATTAATCTAATTGGTGGTGGTGAAGTGTATATTCCAATATAACACTCATGCACTTTAACTTTCGGCTGTTAAGAAAAATGAACACTGGAAAAAATTACATTTCTAAATATACCAAATAGGTCACACTATTGATTTGAATAAAAAAAAAAGTTAACAAACGGCATTCGACGGCTCTATTCCAAAAGATCCTGATGTGTAAGCAGATAGATAAAGGAATAGGCTACATAACCAGTTCATATTTTGTTGCTTTCCATAGAAACTCGACCCTTCTTTTTCATGACATTACTACAGAGTCATGTAATTTGAGAATATAGACATTTTAGGACAAACGGTAGTTTTATTTTTGGTCCAATATGAATTTTTTGATTAATATGAGTCACATCTTAGCAAGTTTGACTTTGTTTACATATCTCTTAACAGTTGACATTTATGGTATCGATATTTGGTTATCGATTCAAAATATCGAATTGCTACTACAAAAATACAACTACAGCGACATGAACACGCCCAACAGGGCTCACGTTTGCTTCTGCCAACTGTACAAATATCCTTCAATATAGTTTCTATTCATCTGTGTCATGTGACTGTCCATCATCTAGGTCAGGACCGTATTTTAACTTATTGCCGCCCCATCTATAATCACTAAAATTTTACTCAAATTAATAATTCCAAATTCTGCCGCCCTGGGCACTAGCCCCGACTGCCCCTAGTGTAAATTCACCACTGTCACTGGTAAACTCGTCATTATACTTGAAGGAGAACACGTAAAATTTACTCTCAACTACCATAAAATCTATGAAATAAATATTACACTTTTAAATTATAACATTTTACGTGTGATTCTTCTTCTTCAAAATTTAAATAACAGTAAAATAATGCCCAAGCAATGAAATACCTACCAGTAACCTCAATGGTCATAAATGGGCTATTCTTAGTTATTCCTTGATTTCAAATTGGAATGTATGAGAGATGATGTCTTAAATTTTTTGTGATACTACCTGAGTTTTGATGACCTATTTAAGCTTTCTATTTCCCAATAAGATTCCCAACTACTCTAGAGATCTATGTTACCATGTGGCCATATTTATTGTCGACTTTGCGATGCTGCAAAAGGGCCATTTCCTTGTTCTCATGATTCGTATACCCTTGTCTATCTTTTTTCGTAGACAGGAATGATATTTCAGGTCCGAGTGCGAGAGAGAGACCCTGTCAAACATCAGATACCTGATTCGAGCCGCGGCGGGGCAGGCACAAATTATATGCTCTGCTATTTCTTCATCTTCCAGAAAAAAACGGCAAGTCGGCAAGTTTCAGCATATAATGATTCAGATGACAGTGGCCTGTTAGACATCGTAAGTCATGCCTGCTATAGTCTAACATTTGTTTGGAGACATCCTTTAAAGGATGTATAAAACCCTTTGATTGAACCAATCCTGATACATTATGCCTAAATTTTATGTCTAAAGCTCTTCTTGCTGTCCAGGTATTTAGTGTTTGTTTGGCAAAACTTATTGCGATGCCAATAATTGTAGGTTCTGGTCCGATAGAAACACGTGCAGCTCTCTCTCTCTCTCTCCCTTGCAATTTTGTAGACAGGGACCAGAATTTACAAAAATACTCACTGTAATCTGACATTATTTATAACAATAACGATACTGATTACCCATTAATGTTTGTTGAAAGACTTGTAATTTTGGAAATTGGACACGACAGGGTCTATGAATTGAAAGTTTCGTTTGAAAGTACACGTTTCCGAATGTGCTACGGCATGACATATTGTTATTATCAATACATAAAGCTTTATAATAATAAAAATATGTATTACAAAAACCTTACGTTGAAATTATGCTTCTATTAGAGTTAATATCCCAATAATTTTGATCTTCATCGCTTTTAAAATCCATTCGCCATCTATCTACAGTCGATGAGGTTAACAATGTGAACTGTTAAATTATAAATAAAATATGTAGGTATTGAAACTCGAAAGCAACAACTCCAAATTACACGTTGAAGGAAATAGAGAGAGGGAGAGAAAGATAGAGCAGAGCTTTGTAAACACATACCAATGTAATCAATAATTCAGTTTTCTTGGAAAATTCACGTTCGGCATTTTTTATGAGCAGTTCAAACTACTAACATACCTGTTTTGTAATTTGCCATGTACCTAGTTCAGTAATAATATACTATCTAAAGGGTGGTTAAGTGTTTAGACCTTAGATGGAATTATCTACTCGTTTAATATACATTGTTCCTGTTATGGTCGTTTTTAAGGGTGTGTCGTAGCTTGACAGGTAAACCATTGTTGTAGTGAGCTATTGGCTAACTTTTTTTGACTTACACCAAACTCCAAACTTCATTTATCAAGCGATATCATTCATGAGTTATTTTATGGACGCACTGTATATACCGATGACAAATACTGTACGGAATCTTCTTTCTTACGTATCGTTTATCCAGTTTTTGGTTAATTTATACCAAAATGTTAAGTTACTCCGTGTTTTCTTTTGCATTTATTCTGTATTCTATGAACATCCCTTATGAATGTAGAAAAAATCGGGTTGGAAAACTGTAGCCTTGTGAGATGAAGCATCATAGTCCATGGGTTGGCGATCTTAAACACCGCATAATACTCGGATATTATTCAATAATGAACGACGCGATCGTCTCCTTAACTTTTGATGAACATGAAACCAAATTGTTGTTTTGCTACACTATTTAAAGTTGAGCGCCAATGAAACACTAATTAAAAAGTTGATCACCAAAGAAACAGGAGCTGCTCAATTTCGCTGATGAAATTATGATGTTGAATGACGTAAAAAAAATTTTAAGTGAATAATGTAGGTTCTTGCCTAACTAACCAATAAAATTTGGAGGTAAACTAAGCCAGTTCACGGGGCTTTGTTACCTTATTGATTTAAAGAAAAAATTTATTTTTTTTGCAAAACTAGAAAAAAAAAAGAGAAAGCAATTTCAGGGCGCCACTAATTTTCTTTCCTAAAAGAAACAGTCAGACTCTCCGGAAACTGTTTTATGTGCAAGTAAACTGTTTTCCCAGGAACCGTTCTTCCCAAGAACTGTTAATCCCAGGAACTGTTTATCCCAGGAACTGTTTATCCCATAGAACTGTTAATCCCAGAAACTGTTCTTCCCAGGAACTGTGCAGTAATCCAGATAGGTAATTATTTTAACAAAAGTTTAAACAAAAACTAATAGGCTGCCGTTATCCCTGAAGTACCTATCTGGATTACTGCACAGTTCCTGGAAAGTACAGTTCCCGGGATTAACAGTACCTGGAATTAACATCTTCTGGGATTAACAGTTCCTGTAAAAACAGTTCCTGGGAAGAACAGTACCTGGTAAAAACAGTTCCTGGTAAAAACAGTTCCTGGGAAGAACAGTTCCCGAAAAAAAAAATAGTTTCTTGGAGCATAGTTTCCTTGCACATATAACAGTTCCTGGCAAGTCTCACTGTTTCTGGATCATAGATTCCTGAGAGGCAAACAAGCCTCTGGGTCACAGTTCCTTTTAAACTAAAAAGTTTCCCAAATACCGTTCCTACAGGCAATCCATAGTACCTACATAGACAGCTACATCATCAACATAATCGTCTACTTCAAACAACTGTATTATTGTGCTAAGTATTTTTTTGTATTCGCTACTAACCCTTTTTTTAAATACTGTAAATTTTTAAGATTGTAATTATATTCATTTTTTTACTCAGTTAGTTTTATTTATGCAGAAATTTTGAGTTATTTTCTTCTTAATCAGATAAAAGTTAGCTGACCATTGAATTTGATTTTTTTTTCTAATTATCTTTAAGAAAAGACAATTTCTTTTTTCTATGTTTTTACTAGTTTTGCTTAAGTAAACTCTTTTCTTTATATTAATAAGGTTACAAGGCCCTGCGAACTGGCTAAGGTTACCTCCAAATTTATTGGTTAGTTAGGCAAGAACCTGCATCATTCAACATTATTTTTTTCAACGTCATTGGACTTTTTAGTGTTTCATTGGCGCTCAACGTCAATCAACTTAAAATTGTCTCAGTCTCAGTCTCAGTTGGAAGGAGCCATCCCGAAATTTATCGACTGTTTCACATGTCAATCTCCTAAACCAATATTCCATCATCAGCTACAATTTGTTCTATTAATAGTGTAGTCGAAATTATTTTTCCGTTTTTACAGAAAACCCATATCTTTCGGCGTTTCATGTCCAAACAGTCGTTCAAAATGGTTCAAGTTCAATTATTTTAACAATACCAAAAGTATTTTTATAAGCCAGAAAAGCTTCAAAGAATTCCCAAATATGTTTTATATAAGCCATACATGAGATATATTCTGAATATTTCAATTTTGTGTAAACCTACTCAATTTGAAAATGTTACGCTGCTGGTTTGAAGTCGAATGGTAATTTTACAATATGGCGCTGGTTCACGCATACGACTGCAACTTCAAGAGGATACTTCTTACTTGAAACGGAGTCTAAGCAGTTGTTGATGCTACGAGGGCGTTAAAATTTTTTCTATGCATATTTGTATCAAAGCAAGTTGGGTGCAGTCGAAATATTTTTCACCCCAGAATATGTGGTTTGATTTATGACCTACCTTTTTGTTACACCCTGTTTATTTTAACATTTTTGTTGGATAATTTCAACAAAGATAGTCTAAATCATTTTGAAAAATACAAATATATTATAGTATAGTATATTTAAATAATTATATATTATTAAACTTTGTTTACAAGAGAAATTCTTTTTAGAGAGTTATTAGAATAAATAAAACATAATATATGACTTAACGAAAATACAGCAATGAATAAATTAGCTAAAATATATAACATACCGAATCTATAAATAAAAGTATTCCAATTATTAATAAAACTTTAATGTAAAAAGTTGAAGAAAACTTTTTGTTTGTGCGTTATCTCCAATTTCAAAAATAGAAACATAAATAACATGCACGGTTTTTTGTGACACACACACACACAAAAGTACAACAAAAAGTGTTGTTCGAGACAGTTTTGGAACTAATTTGGAGACACAACTAAGTGGGGAAAGAAAATTGTAGTATTTATTGTTTTAGAAGCAAGTTGATGATATAATTGGTTGAGTTTGGGAAGGTAAATAATTCGTTCTATGACGAATATCTATTGAATTATGAATACGTACAAGGGTGTAAAATGACTACGGGTTAAAGCTTTAAAGGGTGAATTCGTATAAATCACCTCAATAATATTTGTAAGGTATTTATAGAAATATTATAAGCCAATCATAAAAAGTAATTCCAGGTAGCCATTTGTGAAGTTCCAGCTAAACGTGGTTGGAGCAGTGAAGGAATGCTGGTAGACTCCATTTCATATAAGAAGAAGCCACATGAAGCTGCAGTCGTATGCGCGAATACAACGGCCATAGTGGAGATTTAAACAAACACCTGTGAAAACATGTAAATACTAAATATAAGCGGTTTTATCACATCTACATTAACTTCCAAATTGACGTCCGGTTTATATACGCTCATTCATGTATTGATGAAATTTTGTATATCGTTAAAGATTAAATAAATCGCTGTTTATTCATGCTGTGTCGTTAAAACGATTTATAGCATACAGTGGCGTTATAACTTATTTAGAAGTGCAGAGCAGTATTTAATTACAGTTAGATTTGATTTTATTATCACTTTTTGCTAAATAAGTTTCATAAAATATAATTCACTAGTATGGCATTTTGGCATCGAGATGACCTATCGCGGGTATCTAATAATTTACGAAGAAAATATGCACGCCAATGGACAGCATTTGATATCGATGCGATGACAACTATATCTCTTTACATTGTATTTATAAAAAGTACACTTCAAAAGTGACTCTTCATTTTCAGTAACGTCACACTTTCAAAATAAGAGAATTCTATTTTTGGCAATACTGATAAAACATATAACAAATAAAACAAAAGTATTAATATTTGCAAGGGGACGGCACAAACAAACACTTTTGCCGAATGTGAACATTTATGGATAAAGTATTTGAATACATGTTCACATACATTAGATGGCGTTATTTTGGGAAATTTTGAAAGAAAACTCCTCGAAATTGATATATCTATAGGAAGGTTTCCTCCAGTTATTCTTTAATAAATATACTCTCGGTTGATGATTGATGAAACCAGAAAGAATTATTTGTGGACTCCTGCTTCTATGTATATAACGAGAATTATCGCACAAATCAGAACTTCCAACAAAAAGATACTGAAATTTTCTTTTAAAGGTAATTTCTATTCAATTGATTGTATAGTGAAATATGTTCCGTTTGTAATATGCATACACCAGAATCGCACATTCTATTCAAATGCCCAATTTATAGTTCTCTTAGACAAAACAGATTTTTTTATGGTGTGGATGGTATTGATGGTCTAGTACACTATGTAAACGTCAATAATGACAATCTCCCCGAGCTCTCTGCTCTAGCCAATATCGTCATTGGTATATTAAAGTTAAGAGAGCTTTTGCATGCGGAGAATAGATAATCACAAAAATATATTATATACTAACCTAATTTATGTACCGAACCCTTGTGAAAAGATGTATATCTTATGCAAAATAAAACTATATCTATCTATCTATCTATTTTTGGCAATAAACTAATATTATAATAGTTATAGTGTTCATCCTGACTACTCCAAATTCAATAAAACAAGAATGTAAAAATTAATGTTATATCGTTATATTATTGTCCAATATCTTGTAAATCCTCGAGATATTCAAATTAAATTTTCACCGATTGTAGCCAGCCTAAAGGAACTAATATTGGTCGCGATTGTAAGGTTTTCCAAAACTTCAAATTTAAGTTCTTCATGACTTCTTCATTGTAACGATATAGGGTTGTAGTAGGTTATACAGTGTATTAAAAAGCTCTGACCATTTCATTTTGAAAATCGTAACGAGCTCAACTTTGAACTGCACAATATGACATTGATATGTTACAGCCATACTTCTGTAATGATTTTCTAATATAATTATTCACTAGATCTGCTTCCATATCTGAGGAACCGTAAATAGAGAGAATACATCGGTCTCAAAATTTTTAAGCCTGTATTTTATAAGTTACTTTATTATATACAGAATTAATACGTATGGCCGCATACATTGGAATTTGAACGGCCGGTAAAAAATCGGTGTGTGTGCAAATGGCCTATAGTCTGTACAGAAAGTACGAGGAGTAATAAATCATTCATCTAAGTAGATTTCATAGACGTACCAAAATGTATTTTAAGAGGGTATACCGTAAGGTACATTTTGTATGAACGAATGAGTTGCAGCTATGCTAAAGAATATACAGAGGTAACGGGATGTACTAATTTTAATGAAAAAAAGTGATAGAGG
>CAJUYI010002429.1:0-31968 GCA_910591695.1 Galerucella pusilla
CAAAAACTGTTAGGTAGTCAACTTAATTACTCCACTGCTGTTTTTTTCCTGGACATGAACAATTGGTATATAATTTTATTATGGTTTATACAGTTTAGTTTAGCAATATTTAAAAGTTTCATGATTAAATGCCAGTTCCTTTGTTTATTATCATCATACATGAATGTACCTAGTTAGTTTAAATATTCCTGTAAAATGTGATTTGGTAATTAAGAATTATTGGGTATTAGATATCTAACTAAATATGTTTAATGACCAGAAGTATTGCTTTTTTTTTTTTAAAAGTTAACTAGGTACACAAAATTTTAATTCCTACTTGGCCATCAAACAAAACCAATCATTTTTCACTTTCATTCTTTTCCTCCGAGTTTTCCTCCAAGATACAGAATCTTCCCAAATTTTGTAAGATTTATCTTCCTAATATGGATAATATTCTTTTCTGTACTAAGTAAGTAATATGACTTACTATTATTCTGAATTATGTGATTTTTTTTTTTAATAAATTTTAAGGATCCCAATAGCTACACTTCATATATATTTTTTAATTTTTAAGGAATTTACAAGCAGCAATATGCTCTTATTTAGATATTGAGTCCCCAAGTCCTCTTCCATCCATGAAAATGGTTTCGGATCCAGTAGCTAATGAAAATGAAAATATAGAACCTAATGTCAGGTAAGCTTTATAACCAAATGTCACTCTATGTTTTTTTTAGTAATCTAGATTTACTGTGAATCAACCTAATTTAGTTGTTTATTCACAATCCTCATTTATTTATAAAATTCTTTTGTAGATTTAAAAAAACTTGGCATGTTTACAATAGTGGTACAGAGAAATGGCCGCCAAATTGCTTTGCTCAATGTTCAGATGGATGTAATTTAGGAGGTGAAAGAGTACCAATTCCATCTTTAGATCCAGGTGAAGGATCCCATGTATCTGTAGATATGGTTAGTCCTCCAATACCTGGAATTTACCAAAGTAAATGGAGACTGTGTACACCAAATGGATCCTATTTTGGTGGTGAGTAAATGAGAACCATCTAAATCTTTGGATTTTTTAACATCTTACAACAATTTTGATAACTGCTTTATATAGATATATTTTTAATAGTGAATTATATTTCTTCAGATCATATGTGGGTGATAGTATCTGTGGTAGAAGAAGGTACCATTGCCTTAACAAATCAGCTGTCACATTTTAATGAATTAGGAGCATCACCACCTACCACAAATTCATATAATCCCTTTTCTCCACAACAAATTCATATAGCAAATAATCAGGTAAGAATATATATATATATCAGTATGTTGTTTATGGTGAATGCATCTCTTTGTCAAATAGGCACCTTGAAGAACATTTACGTAGTTCTACAAGTTATGATGAATTGAGTATGTTCTTAGTCTAATTACAATATTTACGTTTTCATTTGGTGTTCCTGTTCAATAGTTATAACTGAGTCAGAAACTTTGAAGTCATGTTGCAAATTAAGATAAATAATTTACCTGAAGCTGGAATCACACAGGCTGCAACATTTTGTTGCAATAAAAATAATGTATATGACAAAAGTTTTTTTAGTGAGCACAAGTAGCTGATCTGCTTTACCATTATGGACATAGTTAGTTTATATTGTTTAATTTATATGTGTGTTTCTATACTGATGACAGTGATAAAACGAGAGCAATAGAAATGTTGTGAAAAAACAGTTGCTCTTGCATTGGCTTTTGTTGCAATGTATTGCCAACATCACAAGGGAGACAATATTTCATTGCATAACAAAGCATTTTCAGCTTTAGGGCCGGTTTTACAAGAGAGATTTATACTAGGCCTAGTTATTCTGGGAATAAAGTTATTCTAAGAATTGCTATACCGGTGTAAAAAAGCATCCTAAAACCAACTAGTTTTATTCTAGGTATAAATTCTGGTATAACTTTATTCCCAGAATAACTATATCTAGTATAAATATCTCTTGTAAAACCGGCCCTTAGTCAGTTTAATATCTGATAATAAAAAGATACAAGATCATCAAAATACCTCAAATATTTTCTGTGTCAATATATTTTCAAGAATTTTATAGTTGAATTTTCTGTGTTATTTCTTACTTTTGTTTTTTCTGTTATGGTGTATGTGAAGGAAAACTTATCTTTATAGTTGAAGATTTTTTGTAACTAAAAATAATGCCTTCTGTATATTCCTAGTGGTTCTTTTTTCTTATTCTTTTGGGAATCAAACCACAATAATGTTTTTTATTTCGACGTTTCGGTAGCGTTCCAGCTACCGTTGTCAAGATTAACTAGCAAAAGAATAAGAAAAAATAATAAGTAATGCCACAAGGAACTTACAAGATATTCCTAGTGGTATATTGATCTTTTTGTTTATTATTTTAGAGAAATTGAACCATTATCTTTTTTTATATATTTGTGTCAACTACTTATCAAGAGTAATAATTGTATTCTTTTTAAACTTGTCCCTATCGGACATATACAAAAAATTCTTATCAATAAATCAAAATATTTTGAAAAAACTGCTGTAATATTTTTAAGGTCTATTCACAGTAGATTGTATCTTTCTCCTTTGTTTATACAGGGTGGTACGTAAGTAATGGTCCAAAGTGAAATGGAAGATTCTTGGCCTAAAAATATTACTATCTGATTCCACTTTTTTTAATGAAATATTGATAATAAAAAAAAGATACCGGGTGGAAAGTTGAAATGTCAAAAATGTTTTTTCTCAGTAAATTGAAATATTTTGAATATACAAATGTAAAAATGTGAAGATAGGGGTTTTAGGGCCTGGGAAATCATAATATGCTATCCGTTTCGATGTATTTTCTAGAGGGCGCCACAAGAGCTATGGTGTAAGTATAACTGTGCGATTAACTTTTTCACCGTTAACGGCGTCCCTCTATTTATTGGAAAATATTAAAACTACATCATTTTTGCGACAAAAAAGTATATCTATTTTTAGTCTCAAAAGTTACTGGTTTTCGAGATATACTCATTTTTAAACCCCCCAACATAATTATTTTTTTCTATATAATATTAGCATAAAAATAATAAAGTTAGTAGGCGCTGATGTCTGGAAAATTCATTATCAGCTATAATGTAGCAAGAACATTGATTATTTACTTTGATCACAGCGGGTTGTAGTCACCCAGCAGAATATTTGATGGTTTAAGCCCTACTAGATCTCTCCAATGGTCATATCTTCTCTTTTTTGGGCTTTGCCTACTTCCAATATTACATTGTAGCTGTCCCCCTCTTGACCAGTTCATTTCCTTTTATTCCAGTAATCCACAGTAAGGTGATATTGTTCTCTCCTAGTTCATTGAGCTTGTTTGTCTAGGCATCATTCATTCATTCATTCAAACGTTTGGGTTGTGCTCAACAGCCCGGGCACTTGACCTAAGTCATTGTACCATTTTGTCTAGGCATTCCCACATCATTTTGAAACATTACACAAGAGCTTTGTATTTGACATGATAATCCTTTGCCTTCCATATCCTTTATATATATTGAGCTGTACCCACTTTCTTATGAGGTGAATTTCAAAACCTAACCAAATAATGGTTTTTGTTCAAATTTGATAGCTTATCTAGGAAATGTTGGCTATTTCAAGATACAAATCTGTCCTGTCCTGCAAGGAGATTGATAATAATTTTTGATATATACTTTGGTAATTTATTGTATCAGTAAATAGTGATTATTATTGGTAGGAATGATATACCTGAGTATTTAGTAAACCATAAAAAGGTGGCCAATTACTTTTTCCTCTTGGTAATCTTTTGCTGTTAGTGAATTTGAAAAGTGTATTATAGATTTTGTTATGAATTGATTTGGTAGGATCATTTGATAGTTTTGTATAATAATCATATATTACTAAAATTTGTTACTTTTGAATTGTAATCCATTTATTCATAATTACACTTGCATTATCCTTATCCATCGGTAAGATGATAATATTTATCTTTTGTGAGATATTCTCTGTAGTATTATCATTTTATTTTATTGATTTTACTAATATTACTTCAAACTAACCCTACATTCTCTCTTGTGTGCAGATAATTCATGACTTGCTTGTTCCATATCAAGACCACCTGACGTCATGTAACAGCCCTCAGAATAATCAATTCTTGTTTACTCAACATGTGGTTTTTGATAGTTATGGTATAGGATTTTTTTCCCTTTTTTTTGGGGGGGGGGAATCAAACCACAATAATCTTATTATATTTTTTATTTCGACGTTTCGGTAGCGTTCCAGCGATTGTCAATCACTTTTTGATCAAATGGTTCATCGACCAAAATCCAAGTAAGATTTTTCATAAGTGAATCGTACTCTTCATCCATTGCTCACTACCACTGCTTGCAATCAATCGACTGAATTGCCTGTTCATACGTTCTTGGTTCATCACTGACTGCCAGCATTGCAGAATGTTCACCAGTTACCTAATGTGTTACGATCACGTAGACGCCTATTGACAATGTTTCTGCTATCAAGATCACAGGTCATACCACGATTTTTCTGTTCATCTAGTGACGCATATTCATATGTGAATGTGAATAAAAACTTCCGAAACAAAAATCCGTAAATGGTCTAGCTTCGCCTCCTTCTTATGCCATAATTCATACGGTGATTTATTGTCAACTATGCTTGTTCCAGTCTGGAATCTGAATCATGTTTTTCAATAACAACATCCTTGGTTGTTGGTTTAGGAGTCAGCTCTGACAATTTTGTTTCATTCTCCTGAGAAAAATCTTTTGCCTTGGTTGCCCGGGTGTTGCGCTTTCTTCTGCCTTTAATTTACGGACAACGCAACAAACTGCCACCACACCTCTAACAACTTTAAACGAAGACTCATCCGCACGCAGAATTTGATGCTATAATTTGAACCGTCGGTTTTAGACAAAAATGTATGGCAACTACACGATGTCCGAAGCCACCACTTTACGGTATATTATTTTGTTAGTGGTTATGCAGTACTTTTTGCATTTTTGTACAAATAATATTTCAAATTTTTGGTTTTGAATTTGTTTTTGTTTGTTGTAGTGTTGGTGATACTTTAGATTAGTTGTTATGAGGTGGTTACTTGCCTATTCCACTGCCACTTTTTCAGATTATTGTGGTTCTCCTCATTTAAAATACTTTCCCCCGTCAGACACTCGTAATGAAGTTTTCTAGAGAGACTGAATCTTCCATTCTTTGCCGATGGCTTTTGGTCGTCTAATACAAAGAAACGCACATTTGCCATACTATCGAACTGACGATACTTTTTATCATAAATAGTCAGATATAGTTATATACTTTATTTACATTTTTCCTGCAAAAAATATCGTCAATTTAGTAAAGCGTGATATCAATAGATGTCAAAGGTAATAGTTGAATAGTATTATAACGCCTCACAGAGTCTTTGAAAAACAGAACAAAGACCGCTCACCACTAGGAAGCAACAACTACTTCTCTGGCTATATGCAACGAAGGACATTGAATTACATTCCTAAGTTAAGCGAGGTTGGTGTATCTGCAAAGGTTAATTTGGGGATTGGGGACCAGTTGTCGAACTGCATTCTTCTGCAACTGCCCAAGGACATAATTGCTTTCTTTGGTGCTTTTTGTATGTGAGTTTGTGAGCCTGCGATCAAAATAGTAGTCTCTCATGTAAAGTTTATGTGTTTTTTGAACAATATTATATTTAGTTTTGAAATTGCTGTACTAAAGCTAAGTTTTGTTACAGTATCAAAAAGAAAATCCTCAATATATACTTGTTCAATATTAAACACTTAATATCTATAATGCTGTAAGCGTTTCCGATAACGGTAGCGGGAATGCCACCGAAACGTTGAAATAAAAAAGATAATTAACAAAAAAAAAGTTTACTCAATGTTCTTAGAGGACATTACTTCCAATGTACAATACAGGATGTCCACATTTTGACGGCTGATTACTCGAGAATGGAAAAGGAAAGGGAATAAAGGGACTTTCAGATGGTATTAAAAAATATAGGGTGTTGTATTTAAAATAAACTGACAATTTCGCTACAGTCATCTTTTTTTCGGTGCTTTCGGGAAAAAATTTACATTTGGTAGCTATGTGAACAAATACTTTTAGTCCAATAAATGAAGGCGAAAAATACCGTCAACATGGGCATCTGGTCCAGCAAGGAAATTTTTTTTTAATTTGCAGGTGATAGTGCATTGAATTCCCAAAATGTCAGGTGTCTGAAATTTGTGGAAGGGTCGGAAAATGGCTCTAGAGATCCCGAAAATCCGTTTTCCGTCGATATCTCCCGAACTACGATCTCTAGAGAATTTTTGTTCAGACAAAAAATGAAGAGCAGTTCATTACCTACAAAAGTTGTCCCTACAATTTCTTTCGTTACACCAATATTTTTTGCAAAAATGGTGGTTGAACAGTACGCAGTTTTCTGAAATTTAAAAACTGACGCTTCTAGCCCAAAATCTGGGATGAGCGACCCTGAAAATACACCAATTTCTATGTTTAGGCCTCCAGGAATCTATGTTAGATGGCGCCACCTTGCATTTTCGCAACCGCGAAATAATTAAGGCCATGAAAAGGAACATGAAAATGATCTGGCCTGCTTTTATTGGACAGACCAATCCTAGGAATGATTGTATGCGAAAAGGATTGGAAGTAGACGCTAAAATTGCGAAAATAACTTTCCCATTCTTCATTACCGAATACCTCTTCCTACACAAGCGATGAAATTCCACAGACGATACCTTCTCCAGGAACAAATGGTGGTTGTCTTTCCTGGTCTTGCTAACATTTATTACGGTTTCTAGTCCTCGGGTAACCGTTGTAACGTCTTCAGTCAGAGCTTGATCACAAATAAAACACACGGGCGTACTAGAATCCTCTGCGACTTGTATTTTTCTACATGAATGAACAATATTTATCAAATCATTAGATGTCATTTCACCCACAACAATATTAATGATCTTAATTAAAAAAATGAAACCTCACCGTGTGCTCCAAAAAAAAAGAAGCTCAAGAATTTTCAATATTTCCCTGTGTTTTTTATCAATAAAAATTTATTATTCAATAATAACAATAAAATTAATAATGACTTGAATTTCACTTTTTACACTGGAATACTACTAATTTATTATTGAAAAATCACGGAAGAGATAGTGTTTACATGTAAAATTGTCAGTTGTTGACAAACAATGCAGCAGAAAGCATCCACGTGTACACGCACTATTGCAGACGCCGTCGACCACACTATAGATGGGTGGCGTGGCGGCGTGCGAGAATAAAATGAGGCATCCATTACAACAAATTTAGAGACAAATTTCTTTTTAATGCATCAAATAAAATACTTGATACACTTATCAAAGGAAAGTTCAGAATGTGACCTTTCATCGGGTATGATGCTTGACCGGGAATAATTTTTCTGTAAAGAGAAAAAACTGCTCGAAAAAACTCAGAAGAATAGCTGAGAAATTTCCCCGATTTTCTTGAAAACCCAGGGGTCTTGACCCAAAAAAAATTATACCATCGGCAAGAGGATATTCTAACTTTTCTCCCAATATCAATTATAAGCGGGTTTGACAGTTCATCATCGAGAAATTCCCGATAAACCAGAGCGCTCGGGAAAACTCCAGAAATTCACAAAAATCGCCTCTTGGAAAACACATTATTCAAAAAATACGGGCGAATTATTAGTAGCATTGCTTCGGAATAAATAAAGTACCCCCCAAAGAACCATTATCCTATAGGATTGGCTGAAATAACTATTAATAAAAATAATATGAATAAATCCATGGAAGCATTAAAAAATCTAGCGAAGACGAATTTTGGCCTGGTTTTCCAATGACCCAGGAGCACGAATTGAGTGGATGAAAACACGCCTTAGTAGCCACAGATCCCTTCTTTCACCCGCACTTTGATTCATTAAAAAATATTGATTTTCACGCGAATTATTAAAAAATTTGTAATTTACTTGGGGACGTCATGCCCTCGGAGCGTGCTCTCTATAAGCCGGCCTGGATCTCAATTTTGGGTCGGCGTTCGGGCCATTTATCTCGAAAACTATCTAATTTTTCGAAAAAATGCTAAGGATCATTTTTGTGGGCAAGGAACTGCTCTTTATTTTTCGTCTAAACAAAAATTCTCCAGTGGTCGAATCTCGGCAGATATTGCGGGAAAACGGATTTTCTGGAATTTCGGAGCCATTTTCCCACCCTTCCACAATGGTCAGGTACCTGACATTTTGGGAATTGAATGTGCCTACCATAACCTGCAAATTAAAAAAAAAATTGCTCTTGCTGGACCAGTTTCCCATGTTGACACCTTCGTTTACCGGATTATTTAGGAAATAATAAGAAGTTAGCGAAAACTGCACATCGATATCTTTCTCTATTCTCGAGTAATAAGCCGTCAAAATATGTTCCTTTATAGTGAGACACCCTGTATTTTATGCTGTGTACTTTAAAATAATTCACTTTATATTGCTAATTTCATGTTTTCTTTTTGTTAGGACGTTGCACCGCCAGATGGGAAAGATTCATCAATGTTGTAGTACCTGCCTTAGATTACTTAAACAGTGCCACAGATGAAAAGGGAGTGCATTTATATGAATTAAATTGATAATAATAATAAAAAAACGTATTTTGTAAACGAATCCAAGTTTGTTGAATGACATGAGTGATAAAAGTGTAAGAGTAGAAAATAGATTAATTTTATATATTTAACTTATGTAAAATGGCAATCAATAAGAATTTTTTTAATTGGGATTTTTTATTCATAAATATAAAATACATTTCAGATTATTTATATGATTTATACAGGATGTTGTATTGAGCTGCTGCTATTGCAATATCTAAAATCGATTACCACGGAATTTTTGCAAGTGAATCATATTTTTTTGGGGGGGCGTCGACAGAGCACTGTAGTGTGATGCGATAACAACTACAGTTGTGCAGTGTCAGGCGCGGATGGGTGACCAGGAAAACACAGTTGTAGAGCCGTACAGCCTGCAGCAAACCAGGTTAGACTACTGGGGTGAGTAGCATAATATACACTCAGGTATAGAAAAAACGGGCCACCTATTATTTTTTCAAAATCGGCTTAATTTGGTTTTTAAATTATATTTTGTATTCTTTATCAACAAAGGACTTCCTTCTAAATACAAAAAGTTGGAATACATGTGTATTTTCTCGTTTTACATAAAAAAAGAACATTTTGGAAAATTCAAATTCAAAAGTTCTATATTTCATTCATGCAATTCGAAAGGAGCTTGGGTGTTTTCAATTGTTGGGCGGTTGCTAGGCAATTTTTTGTTAATGTTAATATTGTCAATATCAACGTTGACAATTTTAAAGTCTTAATTATGGTTTTAAGTGCTGAATATTGTACTAAAACAGTAGCTCTTGTGGAAGATGGTCGAAGCCAAAGATATGTGGCTCGATTACTCAATGTTAGTCGTTCTACCATTCAAAGGGTGTTACAACGTTTTGGGGATAATGGAAAAAACACAAGAAGGCCTGGTAGTGGTAGAATACGGGTAACTACCGCTCAAGATTACAGATTTATTGTACTAAATTATCTAAGGGATCGTCATTTGACTTCAGTACAGACAAGAAATCGACTTCTGGAGGTTCGTGGTAAAAATGTAAGTAAATGGACAGTTCGCCGAAGATTACATGAGGTTAGGTTAAAAGCTTTTAGGCCAGCAACTGGGCCTAAGTTACTTCCACGTCACCGACTAGCGAGATTGCACTTTGCTCGTGAACATAGCAATTGGAATCTTATGCAATGGAGTAATATACTCTTTACCGATGAGTCCAGGTTCTCGCTACATTCACCAGACGGACGAAAACGAGTATGGAGACGAAATGGGGAACAATTCCAAGAATGTGCTTTTAGTCCTAGGCTGAGTCATAACGAAGGTTCCGTAATGGTATGGGCAGGCATATCAAGTGAAGCCTCTACGGAATTAGTGTTTATATCAATGGGGGCTAACTGACTGCACAACGGTATATTGAGGAAGTTTTGGCATATCAGGTGGTTCCATTCGCTCCATTTATTGGCGATAACTTTTTCCTGATGCAGTACAACGCTAGACCTCATTCAGCGAGATGCGTCAGTGAATACTTGACAGAAGTTGGCATTGAAAAAATGAACTGGCCAGCATGTTCTCCGGACGCAAATCCTATAGAATATGTGTGGCACATGTTAGGCAGACGTGTTAGAAGTCGTGCTATAGCACCAACCACACTAAATGAGCTTCGTGTAGCTCTTCAAGAATAATGGGAGAATATTCCTCAGAATGCAGTTCGTGAGCTCATTAGTGGGATGCCACGTCGTATGCAAGCAATAATTAGGGCTAGTGGAGGAAATACCAAATACTAAAGTCTATTTTATGTATTAAATTTTGTTTTCTATACCTTTAAAGTTTGCTGTTGTTAACATAAATTTTACTAAGTATACATGTATTTTTCCTTTATTTATGTCATTGTTTATTAAGTTTAGTTTAAGTAGCATATTCTTGTCTTTTTATACCAGGAGGAAGTCCTTTGTTGGTAAAATATAAAAAGTGTAAACCAAAAGCCAAAATAATAAACAAATATAGCCGATTTTGAGAAAAAAATAGGGGGCCCGTTTTTTTGCACCTGAGTGTAGATATGCTGTCTTTCGGAGGAGACGTAAAACAGAGATCCTACCACTGGTATGTTTCGGCAAAATTTCCGGTTAGGGGTAGAGTTCTCCAGGCGTCGGTAATTAGCCTCAGTCGCAGAAACAGACCGATGTTAAATAACCGAATGAAAATTTTTTTTCCAGTTTAGTTCAGTTCAGTCACATACAAGAAGTGGTTATAGTATTCAAATCCGCTCAATATAAATTGTTTTTATTCAGCAAGATATGAGCATTTCTTGATAGGAAAGAATTGGTATAGAATAAAGGACTGAAAAAAATATACTAAAGCTAGTAACAAAAAAATATATTTCTCAATAAATAAATTCTAATAGCTAGCTATTACTAGAATAAAAACGTAACTACATATACATATTTTTGTCCAAATAAAAAAATTATAATATAGTACTAATCAGAAACTATCCCAAGCATATAAAATATTAAGAAAATTTAAACATAGGTACCGTCCATTCGTAACAATATTGGCTAAAACTCAAAACATCTGCGTTTTGTGGTATTTAGTCAATTAGGTTTAAAATATATCAAATAATATCGTTGAACAGCGACATTATCTGTACTTAGTAAATGAGGAGTAGCCTAAGTGTCACTATTATTTTACCAGTGTCAATGGGGAAGGTTAAGTTTTGTTTGAAAGATGGTGTCAAATTACAAAAAGTATCTTGTCGCTAAAAATTAATCAAAAAATTATTTAGATAGAACAGTGACACATTTTGAGTTATGATCAAAAATGATTATTATTCAACAATTTTTTATAAATTAAAATAAAATTTTGATTTAATAATTAACTTGTAACATTGAAATTCCATAGTTACTTTCTATTTATTCTAAAATTTGGACGAAAAGTTCATTTATTGACATTTTATGAAAAATCACTACAGGAGACTGTTATATAATCCAGGGAAATGTTTATATTTTTATTTAATAAAAGCAATCAGTGTATACTTTTAAAACAACAGAGAGACAATGTCGCATTCCCCTCTGGAGAGTGTATCCAGACCAATCGAGTCTAGAGTGTTCCATGTAGGAGAAAGTATTTTGTTCTCTCTTGGACATGTAGAATTTTATGCTTGAAATTAGACACAATGAACACTTATGAGCATGCAGATTAAAACATCCAGATAAATCACATTACGCATATTTGCTTGACACCTAACAACTAGAAGTACTACATATTTGTAATGAGAAACAAGACTTCTAGATTTCCTGGATGAATTAAAAGACACCTAAGAGACCCAATATGAAGTCGTCAATGAACAGATAAATCTAGGGAGCTCTCCTATATTAAATTGTCTTTGCTACTGAGTTAGCGCATCAAAAGTAAAATTGAACATTAATTCAAATATAAATTAAATTGTTCTATTTCATCCTTGAATATTCAAATATTATATTAGGTACTATAATTGCTACGGCGTACCAAGGACAGCCCATATATTGTTATCAATATATAGAACCCGGCAAGAAAGAAATTCATTTCATGAAATTCCCATGGGACAAAAAAATAATACCATCACCGTATTATAGTTATTTATGTACCAAGGGGATAAATAGATGTTTATGCCCTGAGGGCGACGTCTTACGTACCTGAGGGTTTGTAAGTCGCCCGAGGGTATACACATCTGTTTATGCTCGCGGTACATACAAACTTTTATGTCATACTAGTTCGTTATTGCAATCCAATCTCAATACAAATCAGTGTTTAAAAAAATTCGGTTTGAATTAATAGGTGAATGTTGACAAACAAATGTCATAAAATCACAATAATTTTTATGTCATACTAGTTCATTATTGTGTTTTTGTTGTACTTTTTAGCAACAGATTTTCAGTTGCTCTCTTTGCTTTTTCAATAATTTCGTCAGGAATTCCAAAATCTTCGTTCATTTTGACTTCTAACTTTGACACATATAAAAAAAATTAATTCTTTTTACTTTACCTCACCTCATATTGCTTTTTCCTTTGAATTCTCGCCCTTGTCAACCTCTTCTTGATTTTCATATAAACCATTATTTATCAATGCATTACTATAAAAAGTCGTTTGGGTCAGGTGAACTATACGGAGACGAGTTATTCACTGATTTTGAAAAAAATTGATAGTACTCAGTCACTTTGAAGATTATTCGGAATTTCGGAGAATTTCCAGAGAAACATCTTAATTCTCAACATTTCAACCACTTTGGCGCGATATTTTAAATAATGTGTCATGTGTCGCACTGTATCGGAAACTATTCAAAAAGAAATTCGTCCCGCTCTGTATTCGTGGTACTTATATTAAAATTAATAAAAATTTAGTTTTTTTCTGAAAATTTGCATTCTACGGTTTTAAATTGTATAAATTCACCTTCCAATCAAACAAAATTTCGGAATTTACAGAAGTTTCAGCAACCTGAAAATTCCGGGTCCTATAGATAATTTCATGCTGAATCGAATGGCGTTCAGTTGAGTATGATAGAACAACTGTTTATACATTTACAGCCAAAAAGTAAAATTTTTTGAACTTTAATTCTCTGTAACTTTTCAACTCCATGTTTTAGTTTTAGGATATTTGAATGCTGATTTTCGGAATCTACGGGTTCGAATTAGTAAATTGCCGTACACAAAATTATCGCAAGACATGGATTTTGAAATTTCCGGATTGAGTCAAGTCACAACCGCAAAATATACTAATTGGCGAACATATCGGATTCTTACACTGATAATTTTTTACTGAATATAGTTACCAATCAAATTACTCAATTTCAAGTCATGTGTCAAATTTCATCCAATTACCGCTGTATTACAGCGATTATTTTTTTCACTTGTCAAAATCTGACATTTTGGTGGTTTTAACCAATAGCAATACATTATTCTAGCCAATCATTCGGTATTATACTGATAATTATGCTTCCTCATCGATAAAACCTTGTTTACATCGAAACGTCAAAATTTTACTTTGAATTTGTCATTATTGACAACTAAAAGTGCTTCGAAGTTTATTGAAAAATGAACACAAACCGATTGAGTGCCATCACCCAAGAGAATATTGAACATTCAGGTAATACAAACTTTTAAATTGTTAAAAAAAATAATCTTCCCAAATACAACTCGCTCTTCAAATTGTATCACATAATTTTTCATTTTCATCACTCAAACTTGTTTATTTTAGGCAAAAACATTCAAACAAACCGAATTTAGATAAAATCCCTCGTCCTAACGGACTCGTGATTTTATCAATCGGTTTGTTTTCATATTTTTGCCAAATAAACAAGTTTTCGTGGAAAAGAAAAAATTATCGATAAAATTTGAAGCACTCGTGGTATTACCTTTGATAATACCCTACATGTGGTGTTTTCAGTTTGGTGTTTATTTTTTATTAAAAATTAGTTAAACGTCAAACTGACAACTGGATTAAAAATGTCGCGAAGATTTGGTTTTGCATCTAACGATTCAATTAATTTACCAATTGTACTTTTCACAACTGTAGTTTTAAATAAAAATGAATAATATTTGATTAAGACTAATAAAGTTTGTATTGAAAATTATTAAACGCCAGATTGACAATCAATTTTTTTATATCTACAAAGTATAAAATTATCTTATCGAATACTCCTCGGGTCTTGATAAATACTCAAAATTTTGTCGTAGAGAATCCTTCAAGCGTGTTGCTCAAAGATAATAGCCCAAGGCCGCAAGCAACACGCTTTTAGCATTCTCTATGACAAAATTATCTCGGTATTATCAAGACACTAGGGGTATTACTACTGAAAATTCCAGGTCCTATAGAAAATTTCATGCTGAATCGTATGGCGTTGAGTAGACTTTGATACAACTGGTTATACAGTTATGGTCAAAAAGTAAAATTTTTTCAACTTTATCTCTCTGTTGTTTCTAAACTGTACAGTGTAGTAGTACTGAAAATATCGGAAGATATAGGGTTTATACCTTGAAACTTTTAGGATTCAAAATACAAATTCTTTATGTGGAATACTGTATGGGAGCACTAAAATATTCGTACGGTCCATAATAGTGAGAATTTTAATCTGAAATTTGAAGTACATACTCTCAGATAGTGGAAGAATATGGAAAAAAATCAGGAACACCGTGTCTACAAAATTCTGTATACAAGGTCATCCGAAGCTGTAATTTTTTTCCCAAAATTCTAAAATTGATTAGAAACTTTACAGAGTGTTTATATGGATTTTTGGAATATACGGGAACATACAAATTAGCCAATTTCCACATAAGAACAGTCAGAAAAATTTAGTCCGAATATGTGTCCCACCTATTTATTAGCAGCTCAACTAGTGTTCAACCAAACTACCAAATTTAGCCATGTTTGCCCTATCAACGAATGTTCTATACACCTGACTTTGTCAGATCGGCCATATTATGCTGGGTTCTCCGATGAATTAGGTTAGAAAGTTATGAATTTGATGAATCTATACCGGGATTATTCTGTTCTGTGAACATTGTGCGACTAAACTAAATGAAAATCAACACATATGTAGACCTTTTTACAGTAGTTAGCAAAGCCAGCGGCAAGTTCGCGGCTTAGTGTGGACGTGCTTTTAGATTAAATTACAATGGAGCCGGCACGTGCCAACGGTCGCTTCTACATCGAATCAGTACCAGGATCACGAAAAATAGAATTCTATTTTAGTGACGTCACGTTACCTAACAACCGTTTCACATCGTTTGACTTCATTCTACAAGTCTTAAGAAGAATGGAAAAAAAAACATAATATACTGGAAAAGCAAAACCAGAGCTAAAGCAGTTTAGAAAATGTCAAATATGTGTCAAATAACAAAAAGTTTTCTGAATTGATACTATTATTCCGAAAATTGCCGAACTTAGATTTCTATAATCGCAGGAGATGTGACGTGATAGTTTGTTCAGCCATCCTTTGCCGTTACGTCATAATCGGTGACGTATTCTGCTGTTTCGCGTATGTCTTATATTACTTGAATGTTATTTTTCACTTAACCTCAAAATTATAATCAATGACATATGCTAAGAATAATTGTTTTCAAAATATGACAACTGAACTGTCAAAAGTAACAGATAAAATTAATGTCGACCTTAGATAAGAAATACGTTAATGACGGCATAATTCCATTTCATGAATGAGAGAGCAAGCTGGACAATGTATGACGTAACGGCAAAGTATGGTTGAACAAACTACCAAATTTCAAGATTATCGCCAGCTTTGGAGTGACGTCACTCGAATAGAATTCTATTTGTCGTGATCCGACTACAGGTTTGCCGATTGGAGATAGCGGCATAGTGTGGACGCGCCTTAAGCTCTTTTGTTACATATGTTTTAGTTCAAGAGATCTAGATCTATTATTAGTTCTGTTGCTAGGTCTGTAACCTGATGAGACACTGAGTAGACTTGTTCCAGGTATTTGAGGTGTTGGCTGACATTTATGATGTAATTGCAGTTAATGCAATTGTCTCATTTGCATCATCACAGAATGCGCATGTTTCACTGTCCACGTTGTCCATCTTACAAAGTTGAAATCTAATTGAGTATTCTTGTGATGAAACTCCAAGAGCAATTTATAGTGAGCAGAAGATCGTAGTAACCTTTTTGCCTGTCTTTGATCTTGAGTTTTTTTCAGTAAGAAGAACCAAGTTCTTTTTCATATTTTTTGTCTTTTTCTACAATACGGATTTTTAAAATAAAAGAATCACAAGCTACTTCGTTTGGAAGAATTACAGTAAGGCTTGCTGACTGAAATGTCTAGTTTTTATTGAAAATGCAATTTTAAAAATTTTTATTTGTGCCACTTCTTAGAAGATACGAATTTTTTAAATTATCGATTTGTTATCTACAAAAGGTAGAAAGGATAGGCAGCAATTTTTATTTCAAATTGTAAATTTCCTTGAACTCCTAGATTGAAGTGTAAATTTTATCAATAGAATTTCAGTAAAAACTGTGAATTCAACAAAATGTATCGTCTAAACTGGATATTTTACCGGATTTTCCTGTTGAAACAAAACTTACTTTTCAAGCCAGAAATTTAACAAAGTTTACCGTTTCTGGACATTTAACCAAATTGAGAATTTAACAGAACTTTTCCATCATTTAGGTCCAGTTTTCCAAATGCCGATTGAAATATCGATCAAATAAATACGACCAAAAACTTTAACCTGTGTCTACAAATTAGATAGGCAGTCTGCAGTTTCAGATATATTTTCATGTTTATAATTTTGGCGTAACCCAATAGATATTATTAGTTTACACGGCAAGATTCTGAGAATATACTGTGAGTACGATGATATGGATATTATCAGCTTTGTTGAGTATCTAGGAAGAACACGGAGGTAGGATTCAAGTTGAAAGAAGTCATTTCACAATTTTTTCGATTCTCGCAAAGAGCTGTGCGTCATATTTTGAACTTGATAAGGGATAATTTAAAGTCTCCAACTGACTTATTCATTTTATGATTACTGTTTTCAACCACATGTTTGCACGGACTGATGAGAGCAATGAGTAAATCAGCATCAAGCTTAGTAAATTTATGTTTTTGATGTTTTTTCATATTATCCACTCATGTTGTCTGAAGCCTCAAGAATTCACGTTGTCGTGAAACACAATCAGAAACAGCAGAAAACATGCTCGACAACTGCATATAATTAGAAGGTTAATTGTATAAATACAGTTTGTTCCTGGATGTTTTTATCATTGGTTATAGGTATAGCACCGAGAAAAGCATATTTGGCTAACCCAAAATTTTTGGTTTAATTTGCAATTGAAAAACTGGACCTTACATTGTAAATTTGCCGTTTTAAACAAAATTTACAGTAAAAATTAGAAATTCAGAAAAGTTCCCCCCATAAACGGAAAATTTTATCAAAATTTACCGTATAAACTGTGATTTTGACTTCAAACTTGTATAATTTGGAATTCAACCAAATTTACGTTTCAAATTGTTGCAATAAAATTGAATAAACCCTTCTTTACCTTTTCTCAGTGAGTGTTGAAATTTTTGAAGTGTGTTTATGGAATCTAGTTTTGTTATAGTCACTGTTATAGTTATAGTCACTGTTTTAGATCACAAAATATTTTGTCCACTACTTTGAATAAAATGAACAGTTATTAGCAAAATGTGAGATTTATTTTATAGGTACCTCTCGGAATAATTGAAAAAAAAAGTAAGTAAATTTCAGGTAAACTTTTAATTATTCAAGAATACAAACAAATATTATAATTTTTTATTGACAATTGCTCGAATTCCAAGCAGAAGGCAGGTTAACTTGAATGATTTTCATAAGAAAATTCGAATAGAAAATAAATATATACGACCAAAAAATGAAAAATAACATTTATACTTCCCGTTGAATTACATGAGCGCGTCATCACTTGAACTAGCCTTGATATTTCTAATAAGAAAATCGTTATACAGATCATTTATATAACTATCTATGTTTTTAAATTAAAATACTTGAAATTGTAAAAAATATCTATAAGATACCACTTCTTTTTTTCTATTTCACATCGTTCATTCTGCTGATTCTGTCTTAATTACCTTTCCACCATCGACTGAAACAAAAACATCTAATAATTATAAGTTCTATGAAATATACTTTGAAGTAAGATATTTATAATAGAGAGTTATTGGAACTTTTATAAGGTCAAGCAGTAATAGTGCTGCCCTTATAGTGACATATACGCATGCGCATTTGATGTTTTAAATAAGGGGAACATTATTAAGGTTAGTGCTTATCCTTCTTTGTGTGCGATTACTGCAGTGCACTATCCCGACTATATTTCATGTTTCAGATAGGGACCAAAAATTATTTTATTACTAGTTAATTTTGACAACCAACGGTAGCT
Source organism: Galerucella pusilla (assembly GCA_910591695.1). Taxonomy (NCBI): domain Eukaryota; kingdom Metazoa; phylum Arthropoda; class Insecta; order Coleoptera; family Chrysomelidae; genus Galerucella; species Galerucella pusilla. The sequence goes on from CAJUYI010002429.1 coordinate 18,484, forward strand.
GGACGCTACCGAAACGTCGAAATAAAAAACATTATTGTGGTTAGATTCCCAAAAAAATAGAGAAAAAAGAATAAGTAATGCCACAAGGAACTTACCGAAGATATTCATGTTTCATATTTATATGTCACAATGTGTAGGTGATCTGTGTCATCTGTGACACCTACCTTAATATAATGTCATTATAGAGTTTCATGTTTCAATAACTCCAAATTTTAAGGTCGAGCACTATTTATTTAAGGTCATCACAATTACTGCAAGGCAGTAAATTCTTGTTTCCAATAACTCTCTAATAGGCAAGATGACAGTCACTAAGAATAAATGAAATGAAATAATGAGGTCAACGTTTAGAAAAGTCATTTGACATTTTGTATATCGTTCGGTTGCGGCAGCAACCGCATCTAGCCGCGGTCGCGCGGCTGTCCGTTCGAAATGCAACATGTTGTTACTTGCCTGACTGTTCACATTAACCGCGCAGCTCCAAACCTAGCCAGTCGAGTTTTGAACATGGACGTCTTCGATACCGAAAAATTTATTGTTCTGGTGCAAAGTAAGACGTGCTTGTGGGATGTTACCGGCATACAAAGATCGCGACAAAGGATGGACCCAGTACCTCCTTTTTCGCTTCGATTTCTTAATTTGAGCATAAATTATAGCAACCGTTCCTACCAAATCCATGTTGATTATTGAACTGACGGACTCGGTATGACAAGGTGTTTGCTTGTATGTGTGAACGTTATAGCGGTTGTGGCCGCGCGGTTGCAACCGCAAATATGTCGCCGGCCTAATAGTTATCATTTGGTGTTGTAGGTTTTACTGATTTTACTTGATAATCATTTAAAAATTACATAGCTACCCGCAAACATTAATTTATCATTTATCACCCGAAATCTTTGATAGAATGCAAATTCCTTTTATATGTCGTTGATCAGATCGAGTGGAAACCAACTCGGGCTGTCGAAGTCTATTATTTCGACAAAATAGAGAAATGTCATCCATAAAGAACAGTTTTTTTTAGATTAAATCAGCTGTCAACCGCGATTTTAAACTAAGTCGATCCAATCGGAAACTTAATATTAAATCCTCCTTAACAAAACAAAAAATACACAAGGAGTCGAAGAAGTGGCTGAGGAATCAGCACCTCGCTGATTGGAATGCTCTGCAGGGTCCTAGACAATCCAAACTTCTATTGAAGGGATGGACTGATGGACACGCCAGGGCAGCCACTGAACTACTAAGGAATAGGCTAAGGAAGATAGCAGGACTCCTAACAGGGCACTGCTGTATGAGGAAACACCTCCACAACTTAGGAGTAGAGGAAAGGTCCCTATGTAAGGGTTGCGGCATGACTGACGAAACGTCAGTCCATGTTCTCTTAGAGTGTCCACTCTGGGCTGCACTACGCAGGCGAATCTTCGGAGTCCCTGTTATGGCCCCTGGAGACACAAGCAGACATCCATTGAAAAAGGTTGTGGCCTTTATAGAAGGGCTCGGCTTCATGAATGTTAAGTAGCAGGAATGGTACAATTGGCTCGCCAGTGGCCTCAGTGCCGGAACCTTGGCTTGAGTTGTCCAGGACAAGGCTCGCCTGCACAAGTAGTAGTAGTAGTAAGGAGCAGCGCAAACTAATCTTATTGAGATTACTTTGTTTTAAAACTGTAAAGTAAACGGTGCAAACGGGCAAAAGTTTTGCATTACCAAAGCAACATTAGCTATAGACCAAGGTTTAATCAAGGCAAATAGATCAAATTTGTCAGAAACAGGCTTCTTGTTGATGCTGGTTAATTTGTTTCCTCTAGCCTTAACTTTTGTTCAGAAGTATTGCATATATTAGTAGTTATAACGTAAGCTAATAATAATAATAAGCTTTAAAATATAAACGGAAAATTCTCAATTGGACACCATACAATTTAAATCCCATCTTGAAAATGTAAGATTAAAACATTTATAATAGAGGCAACTTTGTCAAATATAACGCGCGAGAAAAATAGAAGATCTGACTGACCATTCTAGTAGGGCTTATACAATAAAAGACTCTTCTGGGTGACTACAACCTGCTGAGATCAAAAGAATGCATAAGTAAAAGTAAAACTGCGCTAATAGTTTTAACAGGGATCCTAACGGGACATTGTCGCCTGAATGGACACCTGAAAAAGCTCAAAAAAGGGGAGAAAGAAGAATGCAGATTTTGTGGAATGGATGAAGAAACCTCCATCCACATACTTTCCAATTGCACAGCACTTCAGAATCCTAGAGCACAGCACCTAGGAGATTACTGGATAGAAGAGGAACATTTGCCTAAGTTGAAGCCTGCAGACATCCTAAAATTCCTCCGGGAAATAGGACTAAAGGAACTACTAGTTTCTGAGACTCTCCTCAGAAACTAAGTTGAAATAAGGGGGCACAATAGATCTCTTAGGTCTCAGTGAATGTCACCTCAAAATACATACATACATACATACATACATAGGACCACTTGAATGTATGTAGGGCTAAGACGTCGGTAAGTAATTTACTTACTGAACGGTAAGTAAATCACTTATCGACGTGTTAAACTTAGAAACCAGTAAACACAACCTACTGTCCTGACAACCGATGCTGTAAATAAACAAAAAAGATCGATCGCGCAAAAAAGAAACAAACATTTAGTGATTCATTTCATTTGTTCATTAATATCTAAATAATTTTTTATAGCTTACTCTACAGACATCCGTTAACATATTATCATTTTATTTTTCAGGCACTTTTCTTATTTTTTTTCAAATTAAACTTGTTATTTTCCGCTATTACAAAATAATAATAATAAAAATTATAACTTACTATCCATTCCTTCTTGTTCTTCGGCACGACGTTTACGTCCAAATCTATCTTTAAAGGTATTTGGTGGCGGCAAAGGTTCCATTCCCAAAACCTACACAATTATCGGCTATTACTTGTCATTATATTGTGTTGTTGACAATTTTTTTACTCGTGTCACATTATTTGTACATTCATTCATACAAAACTTCGTGCATTTGAATTATTTTAGTTCCGCTATTCGTTGGAAACACAATTTGAATTTAATAGAAGCAAAATGTATTATTAATATACCTTGTGAATTTGTCTAAATGCGATCAGTCTGAGCGCATGCTGAGCGGAACAAGTAAGATCTTCTCGATGTTGTGCCGATAGAGCAAAGCAAGCATCTGGTGAATCTTTTTCGCATGGATCTGCAAGTCCTGTACCTCCAGGTAGTAGAATACCGCTGGCGACGGCTTCCATGACACGGCGTAGGGCATCACCCGGTGAAAGATGACTCTGTCCTGGTACTGAAGAAATTACTTTTTCCGTTAGCAATTCCATGGCCTGTATTGGTGATAAGGGAAAAAAACATTACCAAGTTAGTATAGTGAAGAAAATTTTTAAATGTGTTTCTTACCCATGATGATAAAGGGGCCCACGTGGGAACTCTTTCGCACAAGTCTCTTAAAATACGGATTATGATCACACATGAATGGAGTCCCAAAGCCCTAGCCTAAAAAAAAGTTTGTTAAGAATTTTCTTCTTGAATACTACTACAGCTGAAATATGTTAGTAATAAAAAAATAATATGGTGATATATTTAATATAAAATTCCTCTATATTTATTTTTTTTACTGAATATTCTCACAAAATTGTTAATTTTTTTCCCAATATCTGAAAAATTTTCAACCATTTTTTTCATTTTCCATTACAGGGTATCAGTAAATATTGGCCTAACTTCATTCAATTCAATTAACCTAAAATAACGCATAGAAAATCGAGGTAACCGACCACGAAGAGTTGCGAGAATGAAACCTATTGCAGTAGGTGAATTGAGTTGCAAACAAAATACCTCAGTGACTTTTTTGAGTACGATTGATCAATAATTTGTTCTTAAAAAATAAATTGCCAAATAGCAGCAAGCAAACAATTAGATACAAAGAACATATTTTTTATATATTTTGCATATAATATTGATATATTATAATAACTTATTATTGATTTTTATTTAAAAATAAAGAAAAGACGTGAAATTGATTCAATTTTGTATTAGTAGAAAATTGACAATCAATCTTCAATATCCGTATCCCTCTCTGTTATATAGTTTACTAGTATTTCTGCATTTTGACCTTTTCTAGAGCAACAGCATAGATCACAACATATGAAGCCTAGTGACAAGAACATAATATATATTGTTACGAGAAAACTGTTCGTATTTACAATGAAATTGAGTGTGTTAGCGCCATTTGTTGTAATCTGAATAAATTTGAGATATACCTACGCATAATTTGTCGATATTACAAAGTAATTTTAAAAATAATACAATCCTGTTACCAGTTTTCTAATTATAGCGATCAATTTGCATTTAAAAACTTTTTTTGTATTTCTTTAATGGAAATAAAAAAATTTACGTTTTGTATCAATTTTCAACACCAGTAATATGATTTCATAATTTTAATTTTTATTAAGCGACCAATCAGGAGAAGAAAGCATTCAATTTTATGGCAAATTATTCTATTTCAAAAAAAGAATTGAGAATATCCAAATAAAAATGTAATATTGTTTTGGTTGAAGTGCAATAAATATTTTTTTTATAAAATAAACAATTGTAGAGCATAATACATGAAAGTGTGCTAATACGTTAAAAAAAATCTAGAAAAAAAAACTTGATTCGACATTTGGCAACTTATGCAATTTTATGTTTTTTTATCCGATTGAGTCAAAAAATGACATCTTATGCTTTAGATATTTGGAAAAGGCCAAAAAAATATTTTTTTTTACTAGCGTGCGGAAAATTATTGTATACTGACATTTGAATATTTAAAATATATATTTGTATGGTAGTAGCTTACCAAATGACTGAAAAATTAAGAAATTTATTAAAATTCTGCTATTATTTTCAATAAAAAAAAAAACGTATGTTTCAATAATTTTTTAATGGCCCTGGTATAAGCATCACCAAATGAGTGTCAAATAATAACAATTAATTTGTTGATGTATTCAATAATAAATGTTTATTTATGTTAACTTTTGAGTTTTTTTCCGCATGCTAGTAGAAAAAATAGTGTACCTAGCACGTGCATAAAGTAATTTTTCCGCGCGCTATTGCACATGGCCGAACGACACGTCAGCGGAGTTCGGCCAGCTTTCCGCACTAGTTAGATAAACTACTATTTCGGACGCTATTAACTGTTCATTTAATTTTATTTATTTACAATATTTATATTAAATTAGGTGCAATTAGAGCAATTTTGAACAAGAACCGAGTGATGCGATCTTCATTAGCAGCTTCTTGAACAACAGGTGGCGTACATACAAGATCTTTACTATCACTTTCTAATTCCATTTTGGAGTTTTTTTGATTTTAAAACTCTCGTCTCATTGACAAAAGTTAAATTTAATTATTTGTTATAGCCATAGATATGCAAATGAGATGGCAGGTTTCATTTATTTTTCCGTGAAAAATCAATGGTCGCATTCATCTCAACAAAGTTGATCAGGTAGCGATTTTTAGAGTGATCCATCAGTTCGTAATTCTGCTGAATGTGCTAATAAAACCATCGACATAATATGTCAAATCTCAATGAACAACGACAACTCAATTTTATTTAATATATACGACAATTATGAAATAGGTATTACTTCTAACCATTAAAAAATGGGAGTTAATCACAATAAATTGAAGTCACCACAGTCCTGACAAATTATACAATTTATTAATGCAATAATAAGTCACCTCCAGCTGTCCACTCATTTTCACTAAAATATCTCCAAACAAAGATATTAATAATATGTTCCCAACATATGTCATAAATGACGGTTAATGCATCATCAATCGGTAGCGTGTAGCGCTCAATCTGATCAGTTAACAAAACACGCGTTCAGCAGGAAATTGATGATCGCTTCGGTAGCGCTACGTTGTGATGAACGCGACCTATATTGTATTGATTTACTTTTAATTTTGGATAAAAAAAATATGGACGAAAAATGTTTTTTCGGACCAGGTAATCCCCCGCATCGTCCGTAAAATTTCTATTTTTTGTCCTAATTATGCAATATACTATTTTCTTCTTCTCTTGAATAGATAAGACATTTTAACAAATAATTTTGTTCGACAAAATCGATCATGAAGAATGATTCCTCACAATAGGGTATTTTCCTATGAGCGGAAAAAATTAAAAAAGAGTCGGAGCAGGTACTTTGTGGTACCATTATGCCAGAAATCAATATTTCACACAAATAAATTAAACCAGTGATTTTTTATTAACTTAACAAAAATGGTAATTTTCAAATATTTACTCAGCGCGGGAAAATATGTGAGTTTATTGTGACGTAAGAGGTCTCGCTGCTTGCTTGTTTCTTATAGGCCAGCTCAGGTGGGCGGCCGAAGGTCGAGCCGATGGTTCCGATTCGGCTGGTCAGTGATCTTGTCGCTCGGGATGCGGTAGGCGGAGCGACAAGATCACTGACGTCATAAAAAAACAGCGCGTTTTGGCGCGATATTTAAATATAAATTTTTTAAAGTTGGTTTTGGCAACTTTCCCGCTTAGTAAAAAATTTGAAAAAAATTTGGAGTACTTAACTGAGGCCAGACAATCTTCTAATGGTGTTTAAAAAAAATTGTCAAATACCCTATTATTAGCAACAAAAGTAACCTACGAACTCAAATGATTTGCAATTTTCTACTCTCGAATATTCTTTCCGCACATTAATGTTTTAAGCCCTTCAATTTCTATCTTGCATTATAAATATCAATTTAAAATGAAATTATGAATTGCACGACCATTAATAAAAACAAAAATTAAATGAAATCTAAAATGATTTCATGAAAGACAACGGTGTGAGAGAAAGCACAAACCTGAAACCATTTGGTATGTCTGAGGGCTGCCAGCGCCTGGAGACACTTGCCGCGTGAGAGAACATCCCGGTCGAACCCACCGCTCGCAGCTTCTATACATCAAGAAAAGGGTGTTTGACCATCGCTAGCTCACTATCGCCAATAAAAAGTATACGCCCTATATTTAAATAGGGCTAATGGCGACAATGAGCCGGTTGGTCAAAAATCCTTAAGTCCCACACCACCTAAAATTGCTTCTTCGGTATGCGACATAGTACAGTAATTGTTACATAAGTATTGGACTGGAATGTATAAGGAATGTTAATTTTTTAAAAATATGCTTCTACCCCAGGATTATATTCAACTAATACATTATTTTGTAATATATTATTACTACAGAGATGGAAGTCAAAAGAAATGGTTTCGGAAGTTTTAGTTTGCTTCTGCCGACTTATATCATGGTTCAACTATTTAATAGTAATAACATATCAATCAAGTTATTTTAAAACCCGGGAGTAGAAACGCCTTTCAAAATATATATTCAAACATTAAACACTTCTGATTACTGCAACTTGTCCAATATTTATCATTTTATCTTCAAGGTTTAAGCTGCATGGTAAACATTTCAAAACATATACCGGAATTAGATACACTGATTAATATAAAGTTGGAAAATAATGTTTTCTAAAATGTACAATGGATCAGTAAACAGTGAATATTAATAATTAGGGATTTTTCTTCAATATGCCTTAAGGATTGGAGAAAAATCACAACATTGAACATTTAATTAAAGAGAAAAGTTGATAATATAGGGATAGATAACCAAGTAGAAATAGAGACATGATAATACGTTGAATAAAAAAATGACCAAATATACAAGCAAAAACTGTTAGTTTAATAAACACAGGGCAGAGTATGAAGACAGTTATAGAAAAAAAAGGATGAAGATGCAAAGGAGGCTGAATGAACACAATATGAGGAGACTTTGACTAGTATCACTTAGGGGAAAATATGAAACAAGAAGAAAATGATGTCAAGCTCGAAATGATTCAACAACTTAAGGTGGTGCTGTTATTGACGGAGGTTGTCAATGTTTTTTACAAATGTACGTCTCAAGTAAGTATTAAATAAAAAATTGTATTACACCCAGTTTTAATTACATAAAATACAATTTTTATGAATATAATTGCAACAAAAACATTGGCAATAATAGTAATAATAATTATTTACGTTTCACATCTGCGGGTGTCCTGAGAATAAAAATAGAATCTGCGGAAATAAAAATAGGAAAGAGTGATCAAGCAAGAAGGTTATGACACACGATGTTACCACCTCAATTTGTTCTATTTTTAAAGTTTAATCAAAGGCAATTCAAACCTAAATTTATAGTTTTTAGGAAAATAAAATTAGAAATTAATTATAATTCTTTCAAGTATCAAACCAAGAAATCATAAGGAATAAAAATAAGGGATATATTTATTGGAAGAGAATATTATAGTTGAAGAAACAGTCTTAGAAACTTTTTCATTAGATTTTTGGATAACAAAGTGGTTTTTTCAAATAGTCCATTGTTTTTCAATGCATTGTACATTTTTTCAAACAAAAATAGTTGGGACACTGTTGAATGAGAAAATATCTGAAAAAAATGTTCCGACATTAGTTAAAAGAAAAATTAATAACTTAAAATTAACTAGGTCAATATGTCAGACGAAATAAATTAATACTTATACCATTAAATATATACAAAAAAATTTAAAATTCAATTCAACTTTATTGCTATTAGGAATGTTTGTATAAAACCACGTTTAAATATAAATATCAAGTTTAAAGCTTCATATAGCAAAAACCAGTACGATTGAGTTGGAAAAAAGAAAGTTTTGAGAAAAGAAAACCACTGTCAGTTGACAGTAGAAGAAAAAATATACAAGATCAAATAGTGGATGGAATTTAAAAAAATAATAAAAGGAGTATTAACCAAACGTCAAAACTATTTTCGTTATAAAGGAAGATATTTTGGGTTCTAGCTTTTTTAAATCACACAACGAATCTTTTGGTGTTTGACAGATGATGTCATACACTCTGATTGATATTCAATGTCACGTTACGAGACTGATTTAAATATATTTACTTCATTTAACCTTCTTTAAATTCCTTTGAAAATACGATAAAAATATTGCATTTTTAGCAGTTTTATCTCAAGAAATCATTACAGTTAACATCCCTGTCCAGCAAATATACTTACATTGAGAATGAAATTCGAAAAAAAAAGTATAATGGAACGAAATCAAAGACGACATGTTAATAACGAAAAATCAACAAAAAAGAGAAATGTAGGTGAAAGGAAGCTTTTAAAATATACCAGTTCGGGAGACCAAATGTAAATGGAAAGAAAACAAATAGATTATCCATTTTACAGTGCAGATCTATCTCCATGTGGTTTTATATAATGAAAAACAGTGTTTCAAATTGAGAGGCTTAGTTTTGATTAGCGAGTTTTGAACGTGTTTCTGTTCAACAATCCTGATACAGTTCAAAGCTAATAAATTTTGTTTATTATACCTGCTGATTTAATAAAAAATTTATTTCGAAATTTATATTACCTAGTTTTCAAATAAAACTTATCACAATTATCAATCAAAAATTGGTTAGAAAACATTTATCAATGTTGTGCTCCTTAAATTGATTTTTTTAAATAAATAAATAATTTTTGTAATGGTTAATCACCTTAATATTAATAATGCCAATATTTCACCAAAACAATTCCACTTCATTAAATAATACATTTTTATTGATCATAAAAAATCAAAATTTAGTTGAACGATTAAAATGGACGTGATAAAATCAATAATAATAATAGAGAAAAAGGATAAATCCAAAGTTATTAAAAGGAATGAAACTTAAAACAAAAAGTATTTAAGAATGTACTAGAAAAAATGGTACTGAAATACCTTTTTGGGGACCGGAATACTTATGCAGTATCAACACCAACATAACATTGGTACAAATGGGTTAGAAAAAACGATATTGAAAAATATTCTAGTAGGACAAAAATATTCAGATATTTCTAGGATCAAAAGAATGCAAAACGGGAGTAAGTATCCCGACAGGTCAACTAAAAAAACTTCAGAAGGAAAAATATACATTCTGGGTCTGGAGAAGGTAGAAGTAACTGTTCACATACTTGTGGAATGCATGGTACTATACAATCACAGGGTACAAAACCTGGCAGAAGAGAAAGACTTGCCAAATCAAAAACCCATGGATATAATAATATTCTTTCGAAAAATAGACCCAAAGGAACTAATTGTCAATAAGAATTTATTCATGATCCGAGGAGTCTCGAGTGATACAAAGGGATATTTTAGGTCCAAGTTAATAACTCCAATAAATATAAAAGTACGCAGGATGAGAAAGTATACAAAAAGTGGGACAAATGAGAAAAAAGCGGGTTCAATAATGATTCCCAGATCCACTAATGCACTCCATGGTACATTAATGCTTCCAATATGAAAAATGGAGTAGACGCCTCCGTTAATGCACCTACAGAACGAATAGGAAGATACAGAAGCGGGGGATGAACTCCAGGGCCTCAATTATACCAGTTTCTGTTTCGGACACAAAAAATTTCTTAAAACATTCAATCTACAAATAATGGCAAGATCGTTGAACTAAATCAAACTCTAAGCTTGACAGAAATTCGTTTACAGGTTATAGGAGAAAACCCAATTAAGTAGAACTTTAGAACACACACAGTAGAACAATTATTCATGTCGATTTTCATAAAAAAAGTGAGTTAAATTATTTATTGTCTTAAATATATATCATTATTTACATTTCTAACCAATTTTGGATGTACTAAAAATAAACTTTTGTAATCAAATCATTTTCATCTACATTTGAAATAAAATCAATAACTTCATTAAACTAGTCTCTTTGGCTATAAAACGAAATAAGGAACGACCAAAGGTAACCATTAGCCATATAAATCTCAAAAAACGTGTAATAACATACAAAAATATCTAAAGAAAATTTTAAACAAAGCTAGCCTGGAAATACATAACACAGTTTGAAAAGTTCGTTACTTTTTTAATTTGTCGAGTAGCAATACTGCTTCTATTAACTGCCGTTTATTTATTGATTATTGTCAAATTTTGGAGTAGATTAAAATTAAATGAAGTAGCTTAGTCGAAAGTTTAACGTTTGGGTAGTATTACAAAAAAAATATGGTGAAGTTGAAGTTTAAATGAAAACTAAGCTGAGCAAGGAAAAAACGAAAAATATGCAGAGATAATAGGGAAATACCACATATGGTCATAATTGTGCCAATTAGTTGAAGAAGGGTCTAAAAAAATTCTGGGTTATTGGATATTGACTTTATTTTTATTATTCAAAGAATAGTCGAGATAACTCAAAGCACTGTACTTAGTTACGTAGGAAACCTTTTCAACTATAGCTTATTTTCCACGGACTATCAGAAAATTCAATAAAAGTAAACATATAAAACATGATAAAAAATAACTTTGATATGCCACAGTTTATTGGGTCACCCTGTATATTTCAAAATAGTTTAAAATTGTAGACTTGTACAATGAACAAACATAATACGATTTTTGTTGCAAAGTCAAATTTGAAAAAGTAAGATGGAACACCGATTGTGACGAAGAAGGTAATACAAGAGAGGAACGACTTTTTTGACAATAAAAATTCACAATCCTGGTTAAAAATCACAACAAAACAATAATTATGATGATTACCAATCTTCGTATAGAGACTATAAATAGAAGAAACCGATAAAATAACCTCAAGATAGTTTATATTTTATGTATATGAATTTTTTTATAACAAATTCCATAAAAAAGTACATAATTAAGAGAAAAGATTACAAAAATTTAATATATTCACGAGAACTTCAACATATCCTTTTTAACAGCTTTGATCAGCTTAAACCCTGCACAATACTGTACAACCCCATGTCTCCCCGTATACCTAACACTTTCCCTCGAATTACCTGGCTGCTCTCGAACCACCGGACTGGTAAATTGCACCAGAACATTTCCATCCTTTCCAGCTACGTTTAATCCGGCTTCCGGGGCGTTTATAGATACTCTGTAAGCTTCTTCTGGCGATATTTGCTTCAATGCTGACGGAAGAAGTTCTACCACTTTTTTAAGTAGAGTTAAAGTGGGTTTGTCGGCGCAAAGAACCACTAGGTGTACGTTCGTTTCACCGCGCAGTATTAATCCTTTGGAAAGGTGTCCTACACGCATCACACCTTTTAGTATCCTAGAGTTATCACCTTGGTTAAATGTGAACCTGTAAATAGGAAGTCTATTAAAAAGTGTTCGATGAATGAAATGAAAGTAGAAATGAACAAATTTCGAGACTAAAGAAAAAAATCTAGCAATCCTCAGGTGGATTTCGGGCGAATATTTACAATATACAATTGCCCGCGCGAAAAGCAATGTGTACTTAAGTATACTCCCGCAACTTTAATGTTTGACCCTGCGCTTTACTAATTGTCATTCCAAACGCTACTTTTACAGAAAATTCTAGCCGTTTAAATTTGAAATGCAATTCTGAGGGTATCGTGGGAATTTTTAGAATAAAAAAAGTTTCGCTTGCGCTTAAGTGAAGCGAGGTGCTTGAATTTTATTCTCGCGTACGTAATTTTTTTGCGATTACTACTAAGATATTCAATTAAATTATATGGTGTAAAACAGTAAAATAATGTGCAAGAGATTCTTAAAGCCTTCAACTTCTTTAAAATGATAAGGTTTGTATAATGATTGTAAAATGATAGGATATTGTATATGTGTAAATGGCTTTTAAATTACCGCATTATAACCGTCAATTTTTCCAAGTATGTATGTTATCCTTAAGAGATACACATATGCCAATACAGACTTTTCTGTGGAGCTATATAACGGCAGATTTCATAAAGAAACATAAAGGATACTTCAAGTTTAAAGGATACTTTAATAATCCATGAATTCCTGGTTTACCAACACTTTAAAAATTAGTTAAAATATACTTTAGGGAAAGGACACTTTAACATTCATTATGGCACCAAACGATGGCAACAACTACTTTAAAGGGGAATTTAGTGTAAAGTCTCCTTTCGGTAAAGTGGACTTTAGTTATTCACTATGAAATCGGCCGTTAATATTGTATATGTGTAAATGGCTTTTTTCTACTAACGTGCGGAAAGTGAATCTTTTCCGCACTAAAAAGCGTGCGGAAAGAGTCACTTTTCCGCACTAGTGCGGAAAGTAAATTTATTGACATTTGAGTAATATACTGACATTTGAATATTCAAAATATGTATTTTGTATATCCAAGTTTACCAAATGACTGAAAAATTAATAAATTTATTATAATGCTGCTATAATTTTTAATAAAAAAAAAACTTATTTTTCAATAATTTTTTGATGGCCCTGGTATAAGCCTCATCAAATGAATGTCAAATAATAATAATTAATTTGTTGATATGTATATAATGAGAAATGTTGATTTATGATTACTTTTGGGTTCTTTCCGCATGCTAGTAGAAAAAATAGTGTACCTAACACGTGTGTAAAGTGACTTTTCCGCACGCGATTGCTAAACTCCGCTAAAGCGTCGTTCGGCCATCTGCAATAGCGTGCGGAAAA
>CAJUYI010002430.1:8249-31953 GCA_910591695.1 Galerucella pusilla
TGACATGCCAAGAGTTCCTAGAATTATTGGCCACCGATATGTTGAGTCATTTTAAATTCCAAAATATACGCTTCGGGGGTGTATTCATGCAAAAATCTTATGTTTTGAATGGTAGACCTTAACTGTCATTCTTGTCAGAAAAAAACATTATGTTGGCCACACTGACCTTGGACTGAATTCCTCTATTAGCATTTATATGAACATTTTTAGACACTATATTGCTTCTTTATGTTTATTTTAGATTGGAAAAGTTGGCAAAAAAGATACTACTAAAACTTCAAAAAAAGATACTACGAAAACCGCCAAAAAAGATACTGCTAAACCCAGCACTAGTAAAACAAAAGGGAAAAACTCGAAGCAGAAGTAGCAGTAGACCTTTTTGTTTTGTTTTTTTATACGCATTAAATTTTTTTTATTCCATGAATAATTTCTTTATGTAGAATTACTTTCTGTAACATATTATTCGGTTTTAACTAAAGGATTTTTTCTAATTTATATTTACAATACATTTATACAAAATAAAACTGACGATTTGCGTAAAACCGGCTAGAGTTTGAGGTTATAGAATGTCATGTGCTGTAAAAAAGAGCCTACACATATGAGTTGCATTTTTGACAACTGACGTCAAACTCCGGTCGGTTCTTTCAAAATAATTTTGTGTTTAACTCGTAAGCTCTATGGTTTAACTGTTCAAATATCATTGACCTTCATGAAAAGGATTGGTACTGAATATTTAAGTTGTCAATGGCCAAGAAGAATCAATTCGGCCTCTTATGTTATACATACACCATCCAAATACTGTATTTTTTTTAAATAAAACGTGTTTTTGAATCTCTACCGCATTTTTTTTTCTGTTAAAACTCGCAACAACCAACAGTTTGAAGTAGTCTGTGGTAAGCTAGACGGCAACATATAGGTAGTTGAATTTTTATTGATCAAACTCTATTGTTTGATCAATATTCACGAAAACCTTTCAAAAAATGTTCCTTACGCATAAAATCGGTTTGATAATTAAAAAAACTATAAAAATACTAAAAAGTAAATTATCAAAATAGTTGAAAAAAATGGGAAATACTGAAAGTAATGTTACAAGTGGAGTTAAAAAGCAAGCAGGAGCTGCATTGCAACCAATCTATAAACTATGCGACTTAAAAGGTGAGCACACAATGAAATATAATCTTCATTTATTTCCTTTTTTTCAAAATATCTTACAAAACCGTCCATTTTGGGACACCCTATACATAAAATTTAAAAACTGTTATAGGTGGAGGTCTTTTAGTGGAGTTGATGAAAAGAGCCAGCCAAAATAAGCAGTATGCTGAAATAGATCATGCAATTAAAACTAAGGTACGTAAAAATTTAGAAATATATGAATTCATAGTAGATAAGCAAAGAGGATTCTGGAGCAGAAGGTTATCTAGCATCCCCTTTGCTTATCTACTATTCATACATAGCTGTAGGAACTTTTAGTTTGAAGTTGTAAGTATAGATGGTGCTCATATGGCTTTACGTTTGGATCTCTATAAAAGCATGTCAAGTTATGAAAGTCCACTGTAAACTTTGAAATATAAATGAATATAAGTGAGTAATTTTAATGAATTTGTTTGTTAGGTGGAGCATTTCTTGTACAATAAAGGAGCTGGTCGATATATTCCAATATCACAATTGGTACTATTGAGAAATAAGGAACGATCTAGACAGAAATGGGTAAGATGTTAACAGAGTGTCATTTTTAATACAGTAGGTACTTAAAAACGAATAATTTTATTATTGTAGTTAATATGAATAAAATGTATCTATTCATCCCTATAAAGTTGATCTTAATTCTTCTGAATGTGCTTATCATTCACATAACCTTATTTTATTTGATATGTGACTACTGGTACTCTTATTTTCAGTTGCCACCACTTCGTGCTATGGAAAATGCTGAAGATTTTGAAGTAGACGATGAGTGTCCTGAAATTTCAGAAGAAGAATATCAAAAAAGTAAATATGACTGAACTAGTTTTGTTAATATTAAATATTGAACAAAATTTTATACTTATTTTTAAGACCCGCATTTATACAGACACCTTTGCTGGAGAATCAGAGATAGAGGAGCCGTTGGA
Source organism: Galerucella pusilla (assembly GCA_910591695.1). Classification (NCBI taxonomy): domain Eukaryota; kingdom Metazoa; phylum Arthropoda; class Insecta; order Coleoptera; family Chrysomelidae; genus Galerucella; species Galerucella pusilla. The sequence continues at coordinate 10,358 of CAJUYI010002430.1, forward strand.
GAAACACTCATGCATCTATGTCTATTGAACGCTACATCTCTTCACGCTGATCTGGCTAAAAGGCTGCTACGCTTCTATCCTAATCTAATAAATGACATTTACATGGCTGACGAATATTACGGTGAGCAAAAAGAACTAGACAGAGATTAGATTTTACATTAAAATTTATACTTTACAGGAGAAAATGTTTTGCACATAGCTATTGTAAATGAAGATCCATCAATGGTTAGATTTCTATTAGATGCAAACGTAAACATTCACGAAAGATGCTTTGGGAACTTCATGTGTCCTGAAGATCAAAAGTTTTCAAGGTCAGATGCTCTCGACCATGAATGGGTTAATGTTTGCCAAGAAACTAACTATGAAGGGTGTGTAGATATATTTTTGTTAAAATCTTATTCGCTACCATACTTTTTGTTTCAGTTATGTGTATTGGGGGGAGTATCCGTTAACTTTCGCTGCTTGCTTGGGACAAGAAGAAAGTTTTAGGTTAATTCTTGCTCGGGGAGCTGATCCAGACTCACAAGATTCTAACGGAAATACAGTTTTGCATTTATTGGTTATTAAAGAGAAATCGGTAACTATTAAACTTGCTTATCCACTTGCATAAGAAAAGATCTTAAAAACTCACTCACACTGTTTTTTTGCATGAATTTGGTACACACTGTACTAAAGAAAAAATGGTTGTACTTTTTCAGGAACATTTCGATATGGCATATGAAGTTGGAGCCAGTCTCTCTATCAGAAACAATCAAAATTTAACTCCATTGACTTTGGCTGCTAAACTTGCTAGAACCGATATGTTTTTTCATATTTTAAATTTGGAAAGAGAAATATATTGGCAGATAGGTTGGTATATAAACTGTTGAAACGTCGTTTTGATTCTCAATTCAAGAACAAACTACAAATTTCCTTCTGTCTGTTATTATAGGAAGTATAACCTGTGCTGCATATCCTTTATCTCAAATTGATACCATTGATATGGAAACGGGACATATTTGCAAAATTTCTGCTTTAAATTTGGTAGTTTTCGGGGTGAGTCATTATTACTTGAATAAAATATGGAGCCACAAGTTTTTGACTCACCTATACGTAGAAAAATTTGTAGATTATCCAGAATTTCCAGAGAAATATCCAAATTTTTTGCATAAAAAGTCAAAAACTCTTGGATTTGTATAGTTGACCGGACCCGCATATTGATATTAATTGAAAAAAATTCACACTTCCTTTTAGGATAAAGATGAACACTTGGAGCTCTTAGACGGTCTACTTATTGATTTATTAAACGCAAAATGGAATACTTTCGTCAAATTTAAATTCTACAGGCAATTTTTCACGTTTGCCTTTTATTTTATCATTTCACTTTTTGCTTTCACTTTACGTCCAGGACCACCAGAGCCATCAAAAGCAACTAACAATATCACTAACGCCACATTACGTGCTCTATCAAATGCTACTGGAAATATTTCAATCAGTCCTATCTTACAATTAAACGAAACTATGAAGAAAGAAAAGACAAAAGGTAGGTGTAAAGAAAATTAGTTCTTGACGAGGTACTAAAAGTGCTTAAACTGAGTATGTTCGAAATTGTATTGAGAATTTTTTCAAAAAGGGGAAGGGTGAATGGGATGGTTATATTTCCTTCCCCTTCTTGAAAATTTTGAAGACGTCAGTGTCTTTTAGTATCTCGTAACAGAATGTTGGTTATTGACAAATGATAGGGTTCTAAATTTAAGGTAACTATCATTTAGAATCAAACAACGACAAATTTTTCTAGAGTCAAGTAATGATGACGATTACGACGTTGAAGAATGGTGGGACAATTTAAGAGAGGAATGTAGACTAATGCAATTGGATTCATTAGAAGCAAAAATAAGAATAAGCGCTGAAATAGCCATAACAATCGGATCTTTTTTGTACTTAGCCGCAGCTGTACGCGAAGCTCGATTTTTAGGTCTGAGAATGTTTTTCGAAAATCTAGTAAGTGAGATTTTTCTTTAATTAGACACGTTCCTATGTCATCGCGCTTCCTATTGTTTAACTGACTGACATTGCCCGTCCTAAATTTCCCTAAACAGGAATCTACGTTACTGTCGGCAGGCCTTCCTTTGTAGGGTATGTGTGGAAAGAGAACACAAGCCAGGGGAGACAGAATGTATACTTTGGAAAGTTTATCTGAAGCCGTGAAAGGAATGCAGTCGAAAACATTCGATATTGCCACGTTTAACTATGAAAAAGCCAAAGTGCTAAGTATGTAGTGATAATAATGGAAAAGGGATTTTTTCAATTTATGAATATTAAAAGATGAACACTTTTCCGAATTTGTTATGGGCTTCTTCAAACTCTGGCAGCGTTGTACGAAAACCAAAATTACCACACCCTCCGAATTACATAATTGGTGATTTTTATCGAAAGGCCTGACCAGCTGACTTCTTATTGGCAAGCGCGTGCGAGTGTTCTTCCCTCTCACTTCCTCAATTGACTGATATTGATTTATCCAGTGGCGTTGGTATTGTTTTTTCAGTTTTACTTGGTAAAATAGGTACCGTATGACGGATATATTTGGTGAATTTGTAATTTTTTTTACAGAAAACTTCCCCATCGCGAGTAATGTTTCTATTTTCTTGCATACTGATGCTATTCATACCCATACTTAGAATATTCTGTCAAGATGAAATTGAGGACACCATAGCTGTAATGGTTATGCTAACGACCGCCCCATACTTCCTATTTTTCTGCAGGTATTATATTATTAAAAAAGTATAGTGTACGACATTTTCTGCACGTGTTATGATAAAATTTTATCTACGAGATATATATACAAACGAACCAGGGGAAAATGAAAAAAATAATGATAAAAATCAATAGTCAATATCTTGCATGCAGAAAAGAATACTTTGCACCTACATATGTAGTAAAACAAAAAAGCTACTTCTTTATTTCAAAATATTTTAATATATGACACATACATTTTAATAAAACTTGCACCATTTACAATTTCAAGCTAATAACGTACAGGTAAGTCCACAAGGCAACAAATAATCCAAGCACGTGTCCAAGATGCCTCTGATTGGTTCTACAATCAAGTTGCCGATATAATTTTCTAGATCTTCTAGGAAGTATGACAATACGAATTTTATCAATTGGTTCAAATTAGATGTGATATCGAAAGATAAGCTTCTAGCTTGACGTATAGCTACATCTCTGGTTTCTCTTCTATTAAATTGACTCACATCAAAAGTTATAAGCTCAGTAAGTGGTTCAACAATGTTGTCTAGCTTATCGTTGATTCCAACAGATCTTTTATTACGTCTCACGATATCATCATCTGCTGATCGTTTTTCGCTTACTGATCTGAACGAAGTTAGGATACTTGTTAAAAAGTTTCTTACATCTTCTTTATTTTGCCATTGGATAGTCGATAATTTTTCCAATATTGATGGTTGTTCTACGTCATTATCAAGCTATAAAAAAGTTTCATTTTAGTTTTAGTAGAAATAGGATTAACTGTCAGTTGAATTTAAGGTTATGTACATAATTTGAATTATTACTTACGTCTCTGGCTTTTAATAGCTTTTGTAGTGCTAGTTGACTTTCGGCAATTCCAGCTAAAAGCTAAAAAAAATGTGTATTGTTAACTTGGAACAGTTTAGTTTTTGATACTTGAGTGAGCTGAATATGCCCATCTCTACTTATAGTTACATCTTTCTGACATTTATTTGACTAATATTTTTTGATATATAATACCACGAGAGTGAAAATTTTGTCGGCAAAATTTTTCGATTGTCATGAAAGTTTGTTGCTTGGCAATTTTGCGAATGATTTTTTTAACAAAACCACGAGCCGTCAGGCGAGTTGTTTTGGATTAAATGTCATGAGCAAAATTACCTAAAAGCAAAAAACTTGATATTATAATTGTACGTTGTAGTATTATTTTGGGGATTGTTTTGCATCATAACCTGTGATGAATTAAGTTAGAAACTGAGGATTCCTTTTCTTTATTTAATTGTAAATATGGTTTCAAAGAATGGGCAGAAGAATGTCCTGTAAGCTTAATTACTTCTTGTTCACCAACTCCTTCTTTTGCTAATGCAGATATTGCAGAAGCTCTATGTGAATGATTGGTTATTTTTATTTTTTGTGTGTCTATACCAATTAATTCTGCCGATATTTTCGTCCACTTTGGAATTGTATTAATTCCCAATGGTGAATTTTTGTACCATATTCCTTTCTCCCAATTTGGATGTACTGTTAAAAATAATCTTGTTGTTGTTGGATAAAGATTGAATTCTCTTTTTTCAATAATTTTTAAAAATAAACGAACGGGACACAAATTGTTGTTAGCATTATTTCTTACCAGCCACTTACTGCCAGATAAAGCTTTTGATCCTCCTTGTGTCGTTTTAGAAAAGATTGGATTATATTCTACCCTGCCAGTAAAATTACCTTTATTATCATATTCTTTTTTAAAGTAATTAATATCACAATTAGCAGCTTTATTTCCACGCCATGCTAATTCGAACGAACATAAATGAAAAAACTTTTTTGTAACCCATCAGGATTATCTTCAGAATAGCTTTCTACCATTTCCATTAATTCTTCTTTGGTAAACGCGTTAGAACTTCTTTTTCTGGTTTCAGGTTCAGCCTGAAGCTTTTTACGTTTTGTATCCCTGGCCAATCTAGTAAATTTATAGGTGATATCTTTAAATGGATCAATTTTGATGTTAAATTCTAGAAAATATTTTTCCTGAACCATTTGAGCAGTCGTATTCCAAAGTGTTTTCACACTAGCTTCAGTATAATCAGTTCCCTCTCTTTTTTTCATGTTAAAACCATAATCTTCAAGAATTTTTGCTATAACTTGTTCAGAAGTATCCTTTTCTAACGTATAATTTCGTGCGTCCAGAAACATTCTAAACTGTTCCCACGCAGACTTTTTGTCTTCATTGTATTTCGAGGTATACTTTGCTTAATTGTATTCTCTATTTCATTTATTGAATTATTCATGTTAATAATACTTATTTAAATTTTTGAAACAGTCCTAATAATTTTTAGACAGTTAAATAAATAAATAAAAAACTTAGTTTCCTTAGAAACCACTAACAAAGATTTTATATTGAATTTTATCACAGAGTGATAGAATTTTGTACACATAGATTTGATATATTAAACGTCAAAAAATTGCCGCGACAAGACAAAAAATTGCCAGTTCAAAACCTTCAAATTTTGTCAGTTATCAATTTACTCTAGTGTAATAGTCTCTGGAATTTTTAAATTTACCGCAAAATTTTTGACAGGTAATTTTCAAAAAAGGTAAAAGGAAAGTACTTTTTTTGAAACAGGTCAAAAACTCGGTGGTTCCGTGTATAGTTTATCTAAAGTCAGCGTGAAAAAAAATTCAAACGAAAAACGAACCCTTCATAGAGAGAGTCTGAATTCTAAATTTCAACTTTGAAAACAATAATGAGAATATATAATGAAAATTATAAACTTTTTGTAATAAATTAATACCTACTACCAACGAAAAGATGATTAATGCTTTGAAAGCCATTTTCACTATATAACTAATAATTTGTAACTGAAGAATGATATTTTATATTTTAATTTTATTTAAAGGATTTTAATACCTAACAAATAACGATAATGATATTTAGCTTGGAAAAGAATACTCACCTGTCAGATATATCTTGAGTGAGATTTATTTATCACAAAACATGACACTTTAAATCGTAGGTATGTAAAAAGTCGTTCGACAAACAAGATGGGTCTTTTTTTTTGTTTACTTTCATCATGTGTGAAATATTTGTTAATCACGCTTAGATTTCAAAAACGTGATGACGCTAATTGTCTAAATTATTTTAATTGGTAATAATGATGTTATTTATTTGCTTGAGAAGTAACATTTTGTACTAAAATTAAAATCATGAATACTTCCCTGCAGTACCTCCTATGATATGTAAAATAAAAAAAATAAGGAATATGTCCTTGAACATGAACTTTTTTTTTCATTTATAGGCCAGACGATAGGGGTAACAATAATTTTAAGATATAATTTTTTTCATACATGTTCCAATAAAAATATGTACCTTCCTCCCAGCGTAAAATATTGAAAAATTGCGAAAAAAAAAGGTTCTTATAAAAACAAAAATCAGCCGTATTGCTAATTACTTGTACTTTTGGTCTAAAATGACCCATACCGACTGGCCTATCATTTAATCAGAATCAACTAATATTAATAAATTTTTCAGAGGTTTCAAAACAGTTGGCCCTTTTGTGGTCATGATATACAGAATGGTAATGGGTGATCTAATAAGATTTGCAAGCATTTATTTGGTATTTGTCATGGGATTTTCTCAAGGTGAGATTAAATAATATTAACAATGAAATATCAAAAAATGGAGACACTTATAATATTATAATAAATCAAATAAAAGGAAGGAAGTATATTGTATTATAAGAGGAAGAAAAATATGAAGTAGCCCGGATAAATATTACACCACATTATGAAATGGGACTGTTTTGTTATTTTATTTCAAATTTTAACAAGTTGGATTAGTGGCATTGCTTTCAAAAGTTAAATAATATTGTTTTATTTCACTTCTATTAAGTTACATTGTTCAGGAATCTTAGGTTTATTGATGTTAAATATGTTTACCACTCATTAGAACACAATTTATGTTTATTTCCAGCCTATTACATAATATTTCTCACATTCGATAATCCTCTAACACCTGAAGATGTTGATGATTCTGCTACAAATCCAATATCGACCCCTATGGAATCTATTATGGCAATGTTTCTAATGTCTTTGACGAATTTCGGTGATTATTATGATGCTTTCGCTAGGACAGAACATGAATATGAAGCTAAGGTAAAATATTGACTCTCGATTAGGTATATAAATTTATATGTGATACATTTTGTAACTTGTTAAGTCCAATTATGAATTTTTATTGCAGATTCTTTTTGTGATATTCATGGCAATCGTAGCAATTCTTTTAATTAATATGTTGATAGCTATGATGGGGAATACTTACCAAAAAATAGCAGAAACAAGAAACGAATGGCAAAGACAGGTACAAGACTTATTTAAGAGTGGAATTGATTGATCTTTTGTAACATTAACCACAGTTAAATGGAGAAATATATACACTGCTCACTTATTAAAGGGAAACTTAACAAAAAGAACCATAGATTATGTTAGGACCATCTATGCTGTATATTTACCATCAAATTTTGTTTTAATAAGTACACCCTCGATCTAAATTCTAGTATAGTATTGGAATATATTTTTTAGTGGGCAAGAATTGTTCTTGTTGTGGAAAGAGGAGTCAGCCCTCCGGAACGACATAGACAACTAATGGTGTACTCTCAACCTATGTCGGATGGCACTCGAGCTCTTGTACTTCGTCTAAATCAATCGGTAACTTTTTGATATTCTATTTTATTTTCAGGTGAATGCTTTAGAATACCATAACATGAGTTTATTTACGATAAGAAGACAAAAGACCAGACTTTTTGGCTAGGGCAATTTTCAGCAGTTTTGATACAAGTGAGGTTAGGTTAAGTATGACATTTATTGTTTATTGACATCGATCATATCGTCTTTACACTTTTTTCTGGTGCTCCTGAATTCATTGTTTTTTCAACACTGAAATATAATAAATCTGAGAATATCATACAAGCCTTTTATTAGTAAATAAACGCCTTACAAGGTGTAGGAAAATAAAAAAGAAGAACTGTCACATTTACTTTCCTAGATTCCTTTTGAGTAAAGAAAAAATCTGAATGATCTTTTTATCGTAAATAAACCTTATGACCACGATTTATTTCGTAACAATTTTTTTTTATTTGAATATAAATTGATTTCGACTTTCAATAATACAAGTATGTGTTTTAGGACGAAGATAAAGAGGAAATGAAGGAAATTTTGGAAATAAAACGAAGACATGAGCGATACGTAAAGAAAAGGAAAGAAGCAAAGCTGGGACAAGTTCCTAATATCGTAGCCCATAAATAATTAACATTTTTTATTACATTCACCAACATATTGCATGTCGCAAATGTAGAAAGAATTTCCGAAATATTTTCTCACTGTGTTAACAAAATAGTCAATAAAAAGTTGGACTTATACTTTATACTCAAATATTTGAATAAGAATAATTAAAAACTGTATCATTTCAATTGAGTTATTTTCTTGTTTACCTACCACCCCCCCTGTAATCTGTCTATGTCTATTACGAACTGTAGCAACAGTCAATAGACGTCGCCATTTTATTCAAAATTTACTATTTGAAAACATTCGATATGGCCACGTTTAACTATGAAAACCACAAAGGGCTAAGTATATGTATTGATTATAATTGAAAAATGGACTTTCGATTATCAACAATATATTAATAATGATTAAACGTTAGTTCTTTAATGTGCTTCTTTCATTGGTAATATAGTAATAAAGATGGAGATGAAAGTTTACCAAGCACCTCTAATTATATCTTCTGTATGTTCCTTGTGGTATATTATTCATTCTTTTTTTAATTTTTTGGGAAATTAAACCACAATATTTTTAAATTCTTTACTTCAACGTTTCGGTAGCGTTCCAGCTACCGTTGTCAAGAAAAAATTACTTAATTTCTACTTATTTTTTCTTGACAACGGTAGCTGGAACGCTACCGAAACGTTGAAGTAAAGAATTTAAAAATATTGTGGTTTAATTTCCCAAAAAATTAAAAAAAGAACCTCTAATTATGTAACTGTTATTTCTTATGCTTCTTATAAATACAAGTACAAGTAGGTCGTAGGTAGAGTATAGTAACTCGTGTTGTAAAGCATTTTACGCACTCACGGAATTACTTTTCCATTCGTGCGTAAAATGCTTCTTTTCACACACGTTACGTAAAATACTATTACATCACTATACCCAACAAAAACAAATAAATTGGTAAGTAGACCCATTGTTATAGACACTGGTGGAACCATTGCTATAGACACTGGTAGAACCTAACCTAACTAGCGACAAAAAGCGAAACCGTGAGGGTGCTTAAGAGATGAGACAAGGTGAAGTAGTGCCGCCGAAGTGCTAATGACAACTGTCTAGTACTCAGCTCAGTAAACATTATCTTTCTGTGGATTTATTACGCCATTTCTTCCACAGCAGTGGTAAATAACTTGTACGATGTACATTAAAATTGATTAAAATATTTAAACTCAAAACTAATGATTAAAATAAAATAAAGATGAGTTAGAGCTGTGAATTATCCACAGTGTTTCACAAAAAGGATTTAAGAAACAACAAAATATGTATTTATATAACAGAAACGAAAAAAACTGAAAAGCGACTTACCGGTACACTGTCTTCTGTAAAGCTGGTCAGCTAGGAGGATTTGGTCTTTCACTCGGATCTTTAACAGTTCACCGCGAATCTTTATTACTTATTAGTTATTACTATACTAAATTAGTAAATATCTAACACTAAACCAAAGAATACACCAACCGACAACTGTAAAAAACAAGTTTACCGAAGCCATCTTTTAAATTTGACGTAATGTCAAAATATGGCCTCTTTCTTATGGTCTTTACAGACCCAAATTAGATATGAGTTACATTAATCATTAAGCTAGTTTTACAGGATTTCACGAAGAGTAAAAAATGCTCCTTTTTGCAAATAATCGAACGAAGCAAAAGTAATACTTAAACATGAACGATTTTTAGTGTTAGCTTTGCGCATACAAAAAAATCAAATACAACAAAATATCCCATATTTATTACACTCACAAATTACACAATTTTAACATCTTACAAGCTAAGTTTTACTTTTAACGCGACTTTTTTCTTCGGACTTATCCTTTTTTCTTGACGCTGTCGTAAGGTCCACCTAAAATCGAAAATTATAAAGCTTAAGGCGCGTACATACCGGACCGAGTGTTGCATACATTTGATTCAATGATGTTTATGTTAAATGATCCTAAATCACTGATAATAGAGAAGTTCAGTCTAAGGTCAGTGTGGCCAACTAAAAGTGTTTTTTTTCTGACAAGAATGACAGTTAAGGTCTACCATTAAAAAAATAAGATTTTTATCATTGCGAACATCTATATTGCTTTATTAAAATTATGAATACACCCCCGAAGCGTATATCTTCAAATTTAAAACGACTTTTTAGCTGAATACTCAACATATCGGTGGCCAATAATTCTAGGAACTTTTTGGTTTTTGCAAGTCACCATTTTATTTCTGTTATCTGTCACTAGTTATGTCAGATGTCAGTGGAAAAAGTAATTAGAAGAATAGAGACAGAACTAACTAGAAATACTACAAAAATCTAATCGAAAATTGACATATACAATTAAACGAACATCAACAAAAATAAATATAACTGACATTTGACATAACTAGTGCCAGATAACAGAAATGAAATGGTGACATGCCAAGAGTTCCTAGAATTATTGGCCATTGATATGTTAAGTATTCAGCTAAAAAGTCAATTTAAATTTCAAGATATACGCTTCGGGGGTGTATTCATTATTTTAATAAAGCATTATAGATGTTGGCAATGACCTTGACTGTCATTCTTGTAAGAAAAAAACCACTTTTTGTTGGCCACACTGACACTACTCTATTGTCTCACATACTCACGTTTTCTGAGGTTTTTTCTTCAACAATTTCAGGTAAGTCAGATTTAGCCGATACTAATCTTCTCGGTCTGCCAATTTTTCTAGAACTCGATTCTTCTGCAAAATAAAACAACCAAAAACCAACATTTTTATTAAATTTCAAATATAAGGACTAATATTACCGGATTTAACAGATGAAACTGAAGCCGTTCGACTTCTTGTACTTCTAGCTACACTTTCATCTTTTTCGTCCAAATTTTTCTTCCTCGACTTCTTTGTAGGAGTTGAAGTGTCAGAATGTTCCGATATCAACGACCCCGATTCGGATTGCTTTCTTGATCTTGTCGACACACCTAGAAAACAAACACCAACCGTTATTTTGTGCTGTTACTTTTGGTTATCATTGTAAATTGTTAGATCTCGTTTAAGATATTCAAATTTGGCGCTCTTACAATCATTCAACCGCTCACGCGTGCGCACCAACGTGGGCGGGCGCTTCCCCTTCCCCTTCTCGGTATTTCCGTCCGGCATTGGCATTCGCTGCTTGACATGGGTTGTGAATACGTCTAAGAATAAGAAATCTAACAATATGAAAAGTTTTACCTGAAGGAGCAGGACTTTTCGTTTGACTCCTAGTATTTCTCCCGCTCTTTTTAGGTGTTGAAATCAATTTTTGACTGGGAGATACGGAATTATCCGATAAAACAGAATTCGATCTGCTTCTTCTACTTTTTTGAATCGAAGTAGCTGTACTGGTAGAAGGAGATGAAGGTTCGTACACTTGTTTTTCGTCAGGATCGGATTTTCCTAAAAAAATTGTTTAAAAAAAAAACACTGGATATTTAAATTAGAAATTTACCTTCAAATGGTTCCTTGTCCAGTAAAATAATAGGATCGATGGGTTCTAGATCGATCTGTTGTTTTGGTATGTCATCCAAACTTTCTGCGTCCGTAGTAATTGTCACTTCTTTTATTAAACTCGCCTGAAATAATTGATTTCCATTACAAATCCCATCAAAAGTTATCATATCCATATGAATTCTCTTTCAAGAACACTGGATATTATTCGACTTAGATATCAACATAAAATTTAACATAATATAGAAAAGACTTACCGTATTCCAAAACTCACAACACATCATTAGCAGAAATCAACAGTTTTTCAACTCAATATTGAAATATACACAATTAGTCCAGTAAATGAAGGGACAAAGCTCCTGAAAAGTCCCTAAACCCTGGAAAACGGGTTTCTCGCTAATATCTAGCTCAATATGCGAATTAGAGAATTTTTCTTTTGATAAAAAATGAAGATCGTCTTATTATCTACAGAAATGGTCCCTATAATTTTTTTCGAAATCGAGAAAATGAGACCTACAAGTCTCCTCATTTCAGATGCTGCTCTGCCTGTAAGAATTCTGCTGTCTATGCAGGGGGCGGACGAATTGTTCCATAACTCGGCAAAAAAGTAACATTCCCCGATGATTCAAAGTTCATCGCAATGGGAAGACCCGTAGCTATCATTTCATGTGACTTGTAGCTGGTTCTTACTTGACAAAAATATTTTTAAAAGCGGTCAAAGTTTTTTTCCACAAGATTTTGAGACTATTTCATTAATTTGTTCATATTTAAAAAACAAATAGTTTTTTATCCCAATTTTTTTCAATAATGGAACCTTAGGAGGTCTTGAATGATCTCAGAATTTTTTTTTGTATCTTTCTTGCGTTTTAATAAAAAATTGATTTGTTTATTTACATTTTTCAGCCGTTTTCGGAGTTCTGTACAATGTGTGGAACAAGCGCGATTTAAAAATGTATCATCCTATATATTGCTTTTCAATGCACATCATTTTAAAGCTTAGTGTCTAGTTTTCAAATGTACTTTTTGATTTTCAATAAAATCCAATCATTTCCCAGAAATCAGGGAAATTGATCACACCGGTGAAAACCGGACTTTTTTTTAAATAAAGAAATAAACAAATCAATTTTTTATCAAAATGCAAGAAAGATATTAAAAAAAAATTTCTGAGATCATTCAAGACCTCATAAGGTTCCATTATAAAAAAAATTGGGATAATAGTATATTATATTATAAGGATTAAAAGTGCATATATTTTTTACGAGCAAAAATAGGCACTTTTAGTCCGTATGATATATACTACTTTTTCTCCAACCAAGTCAAAATTAAAATAAATTTAGTTTTATTCAAAAATCGTTAATAATTTGGTAATAAATTTGAACACCTATTAATTATAACAGCGATAGCAAGTCGGTAGTCATGGATATCTGGTACTGTTGGTAAATATTGATTGTCAAGTAGACGTCAGTAGACATACTAATCATATAATTTTTGTAGTAGTTTTTACGCTGCTTTCAAAATGAATCCCGAACACTGAAACGTTAACTTTGTTAGTTAACATTTCAGATAATAAAAATGTGCAATGACTTCAGAATTTTGATTTTTGGTGGAATAGTCTATATAATTACCTAAAAATATTTCATTCAAATATTTAATAAATTATTTAACTTTTGTGATTTGTGGTGGAATAAACTAGATGACCAAAAATCAATATTCAAGAGATATTTTACCGCGAAATTTAAAATTTCAAATGGCCTTTAAATACGGATGAGAAAGGTACCGGCAGGTCTTCTCTCATCGTCTGTTGTCGTAGCAAGTTGGAACTGTGCAGTAGTCCAAGTAATAAATTTGACAATTTTCACAAAATCTTATAAGCAGCCGTACATTTTTAAGTTTCCATCTGGATTACTGCACAGTTTCCTGGACACAGTTTCCTGGAACTCAGTACATGGAATACCTAAAATAATTCTTCTATAAATGTTCCTGGGAGACAAATAGTACCTAGAAGTTTCTAGAAGTTTTCTCATCAATTGTATAGTTACAAGTTTTTTTTGGAGACAAAAAGTTCCTGCTAAACAATATTCCAAAACTACTGTTTCCTGGACATAGTTTACTAAATTAAGATGCACATCAACAGCTCAAGTTCAACTTCATCTTCATCATCATATGTTTTTTTTTGTGCTAAGTATTTTTTTTATATCTTTTTAAATATTGTCTACTAACCCATTTTTTTTGTAATTTCAAAATCTTAATTATATACATTTTTTTTACGTAGTGGTTTTATTTATTATACAGAAACTAAGTTCTTTCTTTTTTTTAAACAGATTAAAAGTTAGCTGACCTTTAGATTTGATTTTCTTTCTAATTTTCTTTTAGGAAAGAAAATTAGTGGCGCCCTAAAATTGCTTTCTCTTTTTTTTCTAGTTTTAATAAAAAAAATTAACTTTTTTCTTTACATCAATAAGGTAACAAAGCCCTGTGAACTGGCTTTGTTTACCTCCAAATCTATTGGTTAGTTAGGCAAGAGCCTGCATTATTCAACATCATTTTTTTTAATTTCGTGGGGCTCAAGCTTAAAAACAATTTGGTTTCAACACGATGAAAATATACCTGCGGATTATTGGAAAGTGCCGAAGCAGTATATCTAAATCTTTTGCCACCCAAATCTCGCCAAGTTTATGAACTTGCATATCAGCGATTCACGGATTGGTGTAAAGAAAAAAATGTGATAGAGTGTTCTTATGGTGTATTTCTCAAATAGTATTCAGTATTAGTAACAGTATTCAATGTTGCGATCCAAACTGGATATCAAAAATGTTGTGGATATTAGTAAATATTCAAAATTACGAGCATTGTTAAAAAGGCAAAGTGATGGATATATACCTGAAAAGTCTAGGGCTTTTACAAAGGAGGAAGTGGATCGGTTCCTGGATATGGCACCTGATAATGTATATTTGATGATAAAGGTTGCTCTAGTATTAGGAATTGGAGATGCTATGCGTTGTGACGAACTAGTTCATTTGAAAATTGATGACATTGAAGATATGAACTCGGTCCTAGTCGTAAAAATTTTGCAGAGAAAAAACAAGAAACCTCGTTTGTAAGAGAACATTTGCTACACGTCTTATTGATGGTGGCGGTGACCTCACTTTTCTTAAAAGACATGGAGGTTGTAAATCGAGTACGGTAGCAGAAGGATATAATATATTGAAGAATCACGTATCAACAAAGAGAATACTGCCAGAAAAATATTGCAACCTGACAAAGAAGGTACAAGTACCTGTTCAGATATTTCCTCGAATGTTTCATCAACAGTTACGGAGAATACTTTGAGTTGTTCTAACACTAATGAACATCTTTTGAATTGTTCGAAAATTGTTAGTGATAATTTCAGTGGTGCTTTGAATTTTGGCAATAATTGTTCCAATTGTACATTCAATATCACTATAAATAACAAATAAATACCTATATATAGTTGCCCAATTAGTTTGTTTTACCAAGTTTGTAAGAGACAATGTTTTTTTCTTCAAATTTCAATTAGAGAGTTCAAATGCAATTACTTTTAGTCCTAGGATTAAAAGTAGCGTTTTTAATCCTAGGATTAAAAGTGTTGCTAAGCATCGAGCAAATTTTTATACGGTAAGGGAATTGATGGCTTTTGCACCAGGAAATAGGACAAAAATGTCTTCATTTTTTGATGGTTGGAGAAAAAAGACTATTTTTTTTAAAAAATATGAACAAATTAATGAAATAGTCTCAAAATCTTGTGGAAAAAAACTGACCGCTTTTTAAAATATTTTTGTCAAGTACGAACAGCTTGCAAGTCACATGGAATGATAGTTACGAGTCTTCCCATTGTGATGAACCTTGAATCATCGGAAAATGTCAATTTTTTGCCGAGTTATGGAACAAATCGTCCGCCCGCTTACAAGTTAATGCATAGACAGCAGAATTCCTACAGGCAGAGCAGCAGCTGAAATTAGGAGACTTTTAGGTCAAATTATCTCGATAACTATCGAATTTTCGAAAAAAATGATAGGAACCACTTTTGTAGATAATAGATAATAAGTTCTCTAATTCGCATATTTAAGCCAGATATTAGCGAGAAACCCGTTTTCCAGGGTTTAGGGGTCCATAAACTCATTTTTTTCTCGTCTAAAAACACCTGCCGTGACCTACAAATTGAGCCCAAAGTGAAGTCTTCATCGACATCTCAAGAGCTTTCGATATTTTCAAGTGTTCAGTTACTGGACTAAATGTTCGACATACAAATTTAAAATCTCACCTGTCTTCTTGTCAATCTCCTCGCTGTAGCATAACTATCCATAACACTCTTCCCTTTTTTACCGACCTTCGTATCTTCCTCCGAAATCACAGGCAGTTGAGTTTCTTTTCTTTCCCGGCTTTCATCTTTTTCAACTTCGTCAACCGATTTATTTCTCTTCGTAGTTCTTAGCCTCGAGAACGTTTTAACTGCATCCACACTTGCGCTTCTTTTATTTCTTAATGTTAGTTTGACCATGGCGGCGTCGTTTATTATTTTTGGTGAACTGGCAAAATCACAATCTATATTGGTTGTCTTTTCCGTTATTTTGGAAGCGTCCGATGCAGAAAGTGCTCTTCGAGTCCTCTTAGCTGAAACAGAAATCGTTCAAAAACAGGAACTTTTTTAAAAATAATTTTATACAAACCTAATACCGGTTGCTTCTTTCCCAATTTACTAGTATTCAACAAAATGTCATCGTTTCTTTCAACTGCAACCACTAGGTTTTTAATACTATCTGTGTCAGACACTGAGCTTCTATTATCAGTACTCTTTTTTCTGGTGCGTTTAGCTGGTACGCTCTCTGGGTTATGTACTTGAGCAACTACTATTTCTTTTCTAAAAGTTTCACCTGTAAATTGAGAAAAAAATTGTACAAAAGTTATTGTTGAAGTTCAAAATTACCTTCTGTAGTATCTGAAGATGATGTCGTTTGATCTTCCTTCAATTTTCTACTTCTAGTTAATGGTCGTTGCACCACCGCAAATGTATCTTCTGTTTCGTCATCTTCAAGAGTCTTATTTGTATGTTGTTGATTTTCTGATTCTTTTGGTAATTCTGAACTATTATCTTCTTTAGTTTTTACTATTACGGTGGTATTAGTCGAGCTATCATTTCTTTCGGTTTGTTTTTTAGTAGGTTTTATTTTCAAAGTTGTATTAGTCGATTGATCTATTTTGTATATTGCTGCAGCTTCAATCTGACCATCTGCTTTGGGGACTTCTTCTTTATCATTCACTAATTCATCAGTTTTTACAATTTCCATATCGGCTGCTTTTACAATATCTTCTACAGATTGATTAATTTCTTCAGTTATTGGAATTGATTCCTCAACAAGTTTATTTTCTGGTAAGTCAACAGCTTCTTCATGTATCATATCTTCTTCCATTAATTCCAAAACAACATCATCTTCAGTCAAATCAACTTCTGCATCTTCTAATTTACCAAGTCCTGTATCCGCAAAAATAAATAATATTAAATTAAATAATCCACTATTAATGAGAAAATATTTACTTACTCTCACTTTCATCATCTTTTGCACATTGTTCTTCAAATTGAAATTGCATTTGATAATTGTCTTCTTTAGAAACTTCTGCGCTTTTAGATTCGTCAGAATCACTTGTGCTTTTTGAATCCTCCTCGTCAGAGCTAGTTTCTCTAGGTTCAATGTATTCTTCAGTGGTTTTACTATACGCTGAGTGTCTGGACCTATTAGAATCTTTAGAATTATCCTCATCTTCACTACTTGAAATTAAATCGACAATGTCTGGTTTTGTTGCATTCGTTTCATGTGACGAGTCTTCTAAAAAGGCAATTTCCGTTTGTGGTAAACAGTAACTGTCATTTGGAGTACCTGATTATAAAAAAAATATTGTTAATACGAATAAAGTACATTTGAACTACTTTTTTTAACACAACAGTTAATGATCTCTACTTATCCAGTCATTGGGTACATTTGAACTACTTTTTTTAACCACAGCTAATAATCTCTACTTATCCAGTAGTCCAGTCGGGTGAGAAACTGTTGTATAATACTTGATTATGATTATTTGATCTTCATATTACATTTATGAGCCTTAGTTTCATGCATTGATTTAATTTGTTGTTTTTGTTTCAGAGCTTAAGTTTGGCTAGGAGCATGCGATTGTCCTGACTTGATGCCAAAACTATAAACTCTATACAATAGTAGTCATCGTTTATGTGGTGCTCATTTTTAACCAGACATGATTCTGCAACTTCTTTTAAAAAAGGCTATTCCAACAATATTCCTTTCATCAAATACTGCAATGCCTAAAGACTTTCAGAAAAATGATTTATTGGAAAAGAATTTTGTTCGCTACTTTTGTGGTTATTTAATTGAAACATGTTCGGAAATTCATACATGCAGGGTATGTGAGACATATTCACAAGCGTATCAGAATTTAGACAATTCATTTTTATACTGTTACCTTAGAGCTTATGAAAATACGAATAAGGATACTTTTAGGAAACTTGAATATGCCGCATGAAAATTTTGTACATCCTTGTGTTGATTTTCCAATAAAATATTTAATGAAACTTTTCTTCAGGGTACACATTAAAATTTGTCAATAAAAATTTTAAAAATCATAACAAAATGAAAATTGTAATATTGTATTGTAATTGTATAAAACCAATAAATATTTGGTATGAGACTATTGTTTTATTCACTCATCAGTGTACTGTTCTACAATATTTAAGAAAAAACATTTAACACGTTCAAGTCATTTTAAAACTTATGCCACCTACGCCTATGGTAAAATGAATCGTAAAGCGATCCGTTCAAGGTCATCAAAAGCTCTGGCAATTTATGAATGAAATTTATAAGAGTTATACTACTGGTTCGTTCTTATACTGTGCTATAACCAGATTTCTAGACTGAAGCGGCGCATTTACAAAAAAACGTCTTGGGCGCGAAAAAGGGATTGCCTTTGTTTGAATTAATTGTTCTGAGTATGTGTCAGTTGCATGATATTTAAATATTTCTAACCAATCTTATATTAAAAATAAAGAAAACATTCTCTAAAAAACATTTTATTTATCAGTACAAGCTTATTTATTCAACCGAATATCTCAAGTTATTGACACTTAAACACCTATTAGCAATTTTGTTATTATTGAAACTAATCAATAATGGCTCAATTGATTTAAAATTTTCTAAAGTATCCAAATAATTTTTCACCAATATTTATTTCGGTCAATGTTTCAAAAAACAATTTATCGTTTGACAAAACTATTTTTTGATAATTGGAATCAATTAAAATGGTAACCCATTCCAAACATCTTGCATGGGTTTCAACATAATTTAGACCAGGCAATAGCATCAACAATCTAACGAAAAAAAAATACTGTCATGCAGGTACGACTCAACCTCTAGCCACACATTATAATCTGCTATACTCCGCTATGCTCAATCAAGCCCTCCCCTCGGAATCACAGCGCCGAGAGCCTCTTCCGCGTACATTCTCTCTTCTATTTGATTTAATTGTTGATAAGTTATGAAAGGTGGGTGTGTTGAAAAATATCTGGGAAGTATGCAGAAAGACCCACATGACAGTATTTTTTTTTTCTGTTAAATTGTTGTTAGTTTGCCTAAAATCGTTGATTAAGTTTGGGATTCAATAACTCGGGATTAAATGGTCCGAATTGAACGTACAAAACGCCAAAAGTTGTGTTTTTCCAAGTCCTTCAAGTGGGTTTTTTCAGATTTCAATTAAAATGAAAAACCGCACAGATATCTTAATTGTTACTAAGGTAAAATTTTAACCACTTTTTTAAACTAACGTCTGAGTCAGTTAAACCGGAAAAATTATTGATTAAATCATTGCATATGATAGCTGTAACCTTCTAGTATGTGTAAAAACATTATTGTAAGTTTAAACAATTTTTTGTGGCATATGTCTTTATTCTAACAATGTCTATTTCCTTTACCTCTTGTTTATTAACAATTAGATTACTCAACAACTAAATAAGATATCGAAACCGCGTTTGTTGCTTTCAGTTCGTGAATAAATAACGTATTATTAGACAAATAACAATTTACATTGCTTCATAAATTGCATTCGTATTTTGCGTCTGAAAAAACAGCTGTTTTTTCAATTTTTTTTTACTTATTCATCCGCTGTGGCCGCAGGGAAGGGAATTTTTACATTTTGAACCACGGAATTTTATAGCAAATTTTACGCTCTATAACTTTGTTTCCATACATATGCACGATAAGTTCAATACTTTTCGAGTAAAATTCGAAAACATGTCGAAAAGCAGGCCCATTTTTGGTTGTATTGGATATAAACTGTTATTATGCAATTAGCACAGCCTAAAAACCGTTGCGGGCAACGGATTATCATTAACCATGATATTTTTAAGGGATTCCATCAAAAATCTCTACTGCTTCCACATCCATGTTTTGATAGTTTTTGGGCTAACCTGACTCGACTACAGTCATAAGGTACATTTGAACTACTTTGTAATGTAACGAATCGAAATATGAATTTAAAATAATATAAATACCTGTAAAAACAGAGCTTCTCTTGGATTTTGAAAAGTCAATATTATCGTCTGTCACTGTGAAAATATTAGCTTCCAATTCGTCGAAGCTTAGTTCTTGTTCATGAGAATAATTTACTTCATCGGAAACATTTTCCTCCATCACAAGTGAAAAGTTCGGTTCACCAGCATCTTCTGTTAGGTTCGATGTTGATTCTTGAACTTGAACAGGAGTGAGTTCAGTTAGAATTTTATCATTAATCAATATTTTCTCAGAAGTCTCTTCAATTACTTGTACTTCTTCTTTATCATTTACATTTTCTTCAACATCCGATAACACTTCTTGTACTTCTACATCTTTATCCACTTCGGATTCGATGTCTGAAGGGACTTCTTGATAATCTACCGCTTCTTCTTTGTCCTTTTCTTCTTCTCTGGCAAAATCTAATTGGACTTTCGATAGTTCGTTCTTCTGTTCGGTTTCGCGAATTTTTTTTCCGCTGGCCATGAGAAAATCTATGTATTCTTGTAAAGAATCTGAGAGTTTCATACTAGCGCTTTCTTGGTCTTCGTATTGGTAGCTTAAATCGGTGTCTATGGATGTATCGGTGTCAAGGGTTTTTTCTAAATACTGTTTTTTTGTAACTGAACTACTAGAGGTACGGGTTTTATGAACTTCGGACGGATTATTTTCTAATGTATCGACGATATCAAGATTCGATTCTACGGTGGTTACTTTCGATTCATCAGAAGATTTTTCGGTAATGACAGTTTTTTCCGAATGCAAAATTGAAACCTCTTTAGACACCACAGATTCTTTTGATGCCAGACCGCGCATTTGAGAAAAAGCATTGTTTTCTAAGACTTGTCGACTCAATGATTTTCTTCCTTTCACTTTTGATAATAGTCTTGTTGGTTTCGGCGAAAGAGAATCAGTTGAGATTGAATCATTTGTTGTTGATGGTTTGTCGGATATTTCGGATTCTCCAGATGTAGACTGATTTTGATTGGACAATTTTATTAGTCGTGGACTGGAACGCGTTGGCGATGATTCACCAAGTGATCCTGTAAAATATAATTGTCAAAATTTATACAGGGTGTTTTATTCGGAAAGGGTTTAACTTTAACTGTGGGTGGGGATCGCTTTGGTGCTTCCAAAAACCTATATTTAATGTAGTTTGATTTCTTTCGAACCTCAGAACTTCCGAGTTACCCTGTAGATTATTTTGAAATTCGGTACACGTAATAACCATTACCTATAAACTCCATCAAAAGCATTTCTAAAAAGATAATGCAGGTCCGGGTTAACAAAACATTTCAAAACTCGTCTTACCTAAAAACAACGCCCTGTATATAATTTTTTTGAAAATTGCTCTTTATAATTGGAAAGAGTATGAAAAATCGAATCTATTATTTCCTTTTTATTTTTCCGCAGACAATTTTACTACCAAAAATTTACCGTAAAAGTAATAATTTATGCACGTTTTGGGGGTTAACAATGGTTTTTTTTTAAATTTTTTAGCTTGAAATAAAATCTATTTAATGCATCTAGAGAAGCATCCTAAAAATTCAATTGAG
>CAJUYI010002431.1:3775-29617 GCA_910591695.1 Galerucella pusilla
ACAACATAATGATTAAATGGTGTGAACATAATATATTGTAGTTTTTAGAGAAGATGAATAAAAGGTTATCAAATATAATATGTTAACATCTATTTCAACATACCTATGTCTTTCTACCTACCATTGGATCAAGTGTAATCAATCCCAAACGATAATATTAAAAGTTTTACCAAAAGTTTAATTCGCTGATTCTAATTCTTTAAAATAAATACGAGTGTTTGTTTCTACAAATATTTTAAAAGATGAGCGGTTTTTTATCTGTGAAGTCAAGCTACTTTTTCTTATTTATTTATAATAAAATATGAAAAATATCCAAATATGTCAAAAGTCAATATTATCAACTATCACAGAATACTAAAAAAGGATAGATACCACAGAATACTACTATAAGAAAGAGTTGTGACATCTGTCAGAAGGGTATGCAACCAAACATGCATTGATCATGTTAGGTTAGCTGCATACCTCATTCTTGCTTGAGGCTTTATTTTGACGCGATCAAATGAAATTATACTAGGTTATAATATACAATGAAAATTCCTTGTAATAAAATTTGAAACCATTAATTTGTTGGAAGAGTTAAATACACAATGAACCTAGCGACTAATAAGTGGCAAAGTGGCTGCGTTACCACAACGAAGAAGCTGAGTGTGAGTGACAGCTCACTTTTCACTCGTTTTTGTACTATAACAGAAAAAAGTATTTTTCTATCCAAGTAAGTGCACATTCTAAACAATTAAATTATAATATTACGGTAGAGAAGATTTATACATATTTGAATGTTTTCTTTTCAAAAGTTGCCAGGTTTATTCTCAATTTCAAACCAAAGCATTGGACAATAAAATGAACTCAAAACTAAACATGTATATTGTTTTAGCTTCAAGCAGTATGTGATCATAAGATGACAATAAGGAGTCTCTTCGTGGGATTTCCAGGTTCTGTGCATGATGCAAGAGTTTTTACAAGAAGTCCTCTCTCTCATAATTTAGCACAAAAGTGTGGATTTTTTTCCATTTTAGGTGATATGATAGTGCATGTGGTTGTACTAGACACTTGATTCAAAAATACTGGGAACTTAACTCGTCGTCAACGGCTTTTCAATACAAAATTATCTGGTTGTCGAGTTAATATTGAACATTGTTTTGGAATATTGAAACAGAAGTTCAGACAATTATTTCATTGCAAGTTACGAAAAATTCCAGATATAGTTCATTTTATTCGAGCTTGTTGTGTACTTCATAATTTATCAATAAATGAATTGAATGATATAGTTGAAAATGAAAATAATGTTGGCCCAGAAGACATAGATCTAGAAGAAAATTTAGATGATGAATTTATGGAAATAGATGTTCCTGCAGGAAGTCAATATCGTGATTATTTATTAAGAACTTTAAATTTATAATTTGTATCATCTATTTTTTATTGAATACAAAATTAACTTTTTGAGAAGTATAAAGTTTGATTTTTCCAAGTGTACATTCAAATTAACCTGTGATAGTCAGTTTGGACATTTCAAAGTAAAAAAAATCAACTTTCTTAAAAAATATAGATTCAAAATAAAAAATAAATATTCTTGAGAAACACAACAGTATATACATTCAAATTAACCTATATAAAGTACAGCTCAGGTACTTCAAAGTAAATAATAAATCAACTTTCTTAAAAAATATGAATCAAAATAAAAATATTCTAGAACAGTTTAAACATAATGAACACTTTCAAACTTTATTCAAGTACCTACTCCTTTATTAATTGGTTTCTTTCTTCCATCAAAATGTTTCTCCTTTTTTGTTCATTTAGTTTTTCTCTGTCCATATCTCAAGTCTTTCCCGCTTTATTGCAAGTTGTTCTTTATTATATTTTAATCTATCTTGCCGTATTTGTTCCAGTACATCACTTCTATTTTTTTTTTCTGATACTAGACCTGGAAGGTTTATCTTTTATTTTTTCTTCATTATTATTTTCAAAATTTTAATTGGTAATTCAATAGTATCTTCAGCTAACAAAATCTCCGGATTTATTTTTTTTTTGCTTGTGAAAAATTTCATCCATTTCCTTCTCATATTTAAAATACTTTTTTCCCCTTCCTGTTTTATTATTGTTATCAACCACCTTTTTGTAGCTTCTTTAAAGGATTTTCCACATTATTACTCACTGTTGACCCTGTCAAATTGAATCCATACTTTCCATTTAAAATTGCTGCAATAATTTCAAATAGTTTCTTCTGAGTTTTGATAGCCTTCCCTACTTTTTTGTAATGTTCCTTATAAATATGGATTAGGGCCATAGTACTTGAATCTGTCCAATGCGTATATTGTTCAGTATCTGTCCAATGATTTTGTTCTGACTGAATCTCAGTTGAATTTATGTCCACACACAAAAATTCTTCCAAATCTATAAACAACGTTGTTAAAAACTTTCAATATTCCTTTAATCTGTTCTAAATTTACCATAACTTACGGAGTCATTCATATTTAGTACAAATTGTCTAAATGGAAAAATATAATAATAAATACATCAGTGATAATAAATACCAAATGATAAAATAAAACAATTCAATTTGTTAAAATCTACATTATATTAAACTTAAAGTTGTGATGTGTTTGGCTAACACAGTAGCTTTCTCAAACGTGTAGTATATATCGCTATCACTTTGTTGGACACATCTGCGAAATGGCTAAGCTTTTCATCTGTATTGAGAATTTGTGGAAGTTCAAAGAAATCACAGAAGTCAATTTGTGTAGATTTATCCTTATTGAACACATGGGTAAGTGGATTCATCACATAATCATGTTCATTCCCATCCAAATGTAGAGTATCATCATGTTTTCTTGATAACTGTAACTCCACTTGCTCATTTTCATCTGAATGTTGCTCCAACTCCATTTCATTTGATTTTTGTCTTAGCCTGAAATAAATCAAATATGTAATGAAAGTAAATGTTTTGAGTTCTTCCTTACCAATGTTGGCCACTTCTATCCTTAATTTTTTTATGTTGATAATTAGTCACTGGAAGGTTCTGGCTAGGAAAGGATCCATTTTTCAAACGCTTCCTCTGTGTTGTCGAGGTAACCATCTATTGAATAATAAAAAAATATAAATCAAAGTGAAGAGAATATGATAGTTAAAGTTACAGTTAGGTACGTGGAAAATTGTTGAACTTACCACACAAAAAATCATCTTTCAGAAAGTGCTTGCTGCAAACAAACATATACTTTGAGATAGGCTTCCCTATCTTCAAGATTATCTGCCATTTTTTAGCTGCCTTGGGATTTATGTAGAGAAATATCCGAAGTACCATATGATGAGCATTGAGGAACTGAGCACATTTTGCGTGATCTTATATCATTATTACCTCTTCCAATCTGCTGCATTTTTAGATTTGATTTGATTTGAAGAATAAACTAGTGTTTCTACAAATATTGTAAATGATAAACGAGTTTTTCTCTGTGAATTCAAGCGACTTTTTCTTCTTATTCAAAAGATGACAATTCCAGAAATGTCAAAAGTCTTATACAGAAAAAATAGAACCTTATTTCTTCCTTCAATGCCTAACATGCATCAATATTTGTAAAACTATAACGCAGGATTTTTTTGGTTTCTTAATTAAATACTTGGAAGAAAAGGAAACGCAAATTTTTGGTTTCTTGATGAAAAAAAATTAAAAAAAGGTAACGCAAATTTTCTGGTTTCTTAATAAAAAAAGTTGGAAAAAAGGTAACGCAAATTTTCTAGTTTCTTAATCAAAAAAGTTGGAAAAAAAAGGTAACGCAAATTTTATGGTTTCTTAATCAAAAAAGTAGAAAAAAAAAGGTAGCGCAAATTTCTGGTTTCTTAATCAAATATGTTAAAAAAAAAGGTAACGCAAATTTTTGGGTTTCTTCATCAAAAAAGTTGAGAAAAAAGGGTAACGCAAAATTTTTGGTTTCTTAATTAAAGAAGCTGAAAAAAACGGTACCGCAGAATTTATTTTTGTTACTTAATTAAATACGTTGGAAAAAAGGTAACGCACAATTAAATTAAAGTGGTAAAACTAGAATTAGATCGTCTTTTTATCAGTTATTTAGAAGGAGGTCGTTTTTCTATAAAATAAACAATAATTTTCAATTTACATCTCATTGACGAACTTATCGAGCACTGACAACAGTGGGCCGATCAGCAGTGCGATGTGTTATATCCATGGAGCTAGTTCCATGGTTATATCTATGAGTGCGATCACGAAAACTCGATTAGAACTGTGATTAGAACAGTACACCACAGTACACTCGATACGTGTAATATCGTAAATGCAATTATCAGGTCAGATTTTTATCATGGCGAGAGCGTGAAATAATGCCCGTGTGTTTATAATTCGTGATATGTAATAGGTGATCTTAAGTATGTACAATCTTTTTAAATTAAGTTTATGAACTTAGTGCTCGTTTTTTCGCAGTTAACAGACTGACAACTTCAACATAAGACTTCTGTTTGTGTTAAGTTTTAGAGGTAAGATATTTAATAATATATTTAAAATAAAAAGATTTTAGCATCAGTATAATTTGTAAACATACTCTCTGTTCTGTGGACTCACATGAAACATAAGGCATAACATGGTAATTGTATCAAACAAAGTATGGTTACAAATTTTCTAAAACTCATTGAAAATGTTTAGAGGTGACTTGAACCAAGACTAATTTTTATATTATTATCCGATTTGTGATTCTTGTTAAGCCATCCCACATTGGACTTACCTAAATAGAGTATATTTATTAATTAAGCCAATAAGGTCAATTACTTATGTACTATTAAATATTTTATTTTGTTGTAGATGCCTGTGATCAAATTTCATTCACTGAAGTGTACAAGGATAAGGATGGTGATATGAAGATATTTACAAGAAAAAGACCTGTATTAAAGGAAAATGTAATACCACAAATATTTCCCAGTCTCCCAAAATATCTTTCAGTGAAGAAGAATCCAGCTGCAAGAAGTAATCCTGGAATACGAAGAAGGACACTAGATAGACAACAGGAACAACAAGCAGAATTGTTAAACAGTGATGTGATAGTGAATGTTTTAAATTTGTGTGAACAGTTTAAATCTAAATTTAGAGAAGTGGCAGCGTCATCAACAAACAAACTGTATAAGTATATTTATATCTGATGGGATTTGACAATGATGAACCAGATGTCAGGTGTAGTATGAAAATATTTTTGAATCAATGATAATCGAGGTAAGAATAGAGAAAAATTTATTGCATAAAAATGCACAATATGGACAAATTCAATTCAATATTAATAATCTTGTGCTGTTAAATATTTGTAAAGAAGATGAACAAGTAACCACACATGAATTTGTAGATATTCTTTATGATATTAGTTTACTAATAACATCTCGACAAGTATCAAATTTAGTAGTTCAGTTTAGAGCTGGTTATGTAAGTCTCTAAGTTTCTAGAAAATTATAATGTCCAAATTGTATAAATGTAGTGGTTTAGTGATCAAACACAAGACCATGAGGAAGGTCAAAGCTATTTCGAAATTTTAAATAGAGGAAGTTTAACTATTCCATCTGAACCAGTTTTCTTTTAGATTTTAGCAAATATTTTTATAAATAGCTTTTCAAAAAAATTGAGATAAATTACACATAGGTAAGTAAGAAACATACCTAAATAATAATCATGAAACAAAATGTAAAAAAAAGAAAAATTCTTAATTACAATAGTTCTATCCATTCTATCTAGTTTATTGATTTTAAATCCCACTTTTTATATTACTTCTTATGAATTCTGTTGTACCCATATTATTGTATGTAGGTAGTTCAGTTTGTATTAATAAAGGTCTAAGAAATAATTATTTTAAGGTGGTGTCTTGTCAGCTGTAGGGGAAAATAGAGGCTGATTTTCTTCATATTTTATATTCTTATCAATAAATTACCTTTTGCATTTTTATTTTATTTAGTTTACCTATAAATATTTCGATTTTTATTCGATAAGGGCCGGTAGTTTTGAAGTTTCACTTCTATGACATGATGTATATGGTTCTACATATTCAATAATATCTACTTGATGTGTCTCTAAATTACACAAAAATGGGAAATAACATAATTAGTTACGACCATTAGAAATTGGAAGCTTCTGATTATGTTGATTTTCGTTTTTCTGTATATTTACACAATAAAAGGTACATTGGATTTGGAAAAGAGAGTAATTGACAGTGAAAACAGGAAATTGTTGATTATGTTTTATTTTTCTAACTGTATAATAATACCAATACAAACAATACTAGTTGCTTTCATGTAAAACATGTGAAATGTTGAATTTATAATATTGTACTTCAGCTTTGCACATTGAATTTTCCAAAATCTATCTTGGCTTAATCTAAAATAGAAGGTGTTTTTGTTCTATCTTCTTCCTCCAATGATTGAATTTTATTTGTGGCTTGAAAATATTGTGTGTTATGTCGAGGAATCCTGGAGATATTAAATACTTTATAACCTGTAACGAACATAAACTATATTAATTTTTTATACAAACGACATGGTTGTTTTATAGGTTATCTTTACTCAGCTTCTTCGGTGTGATAACGCAGCCACTTATTAGTCAATATGCCACATTGTGAATTTAATTGCTCTAATAAATTATTTCAATTCTTATAATGGTCTCATTTGGTCACCTTACATAGAACCTACATGCAAGGAGTAGGTATGCAATAAAATAGGCATACCCTCCCGACAGATGTCACATCAGTAGTATTCTGTGGTTGACATTTATATTGAGTGGCCTCTCTATCTTATAGTGTTCTGTGGTGGTTGACAATTTTGACTTTTGACATATCTGGAAATTGTCTTTAAATAAATAAGAAGCATGACTTCACATATAAAAACCCGCTTATCTTTTACAATATTTGTAGAAACACACATTTTTATAAGTAGTTAATTAATATGGTTTATGTTCTGTACAGATTATCCATGGCCACCTAGAATACAGATGGCCATGGATTATCAATTATTTACACATTATTTCACAATTGCTGCGTTATCGTTTGGGTTTTGACACAAAAAAAGAAGAAGAAGCTGAGTGACAGCTCTTTTCCCTCGTTTTTGTGGATAGATTACGCATCCCTATGGGATAGGTGGGATAGACCGATAGAGTGAAGATCTCAAGAAAATACTTTTAGAGTAGAGAGATAAATAATAATATAACATTTCTCTTAAAGTAGTTACCTCTGATTAGACACTCTCTTTGGCTACTTTTTGATACAGAATGAGTGAGGACAATAGATTTTTTTGTCGTGCATTTAAAAATAAAAGTTTAGACATGCAGTCTGGAAATTGTAAGAATAAAAGTAAATGCCAATCAGCTTTTACCATTTATAAAGAAGAACTTTTGAACAGTTGTCTTTTAAGTTATTTGGAAAATTTAGACATCATTTTAAAAAATGTGCTCATTCCAAAAAGAGTTATTGAATTCACTGGTTATTCTGAATGTACTACAACAATTTGGTAAGTATTCAGTTCAATTGAAATTTCAAATACTCATTTCGTTCATTTTTAGTTTACGATTTTGTATATCAGTGCAGTTACCAGAAAGTTTTGGTGGTTTGGAAAGAGAAGCTTTTTATATTGATACTAATGGTAATTTTTCAATAGAAAAATTGAAAGGTAACAGGTATGCACTTTCAAGATATTTATTATATATAAATTAGGTACTTTTTTCAGAACTTGCTCATGATTTTACAGGAAGTTATTCTAAAAATGAAGAAAAGTTTAATGTTGATTCGATTTTAAACCATGTATATTACACAAAAACTAATAATCTGACTCAATTAATTGCATGTCTTTTTGAATTAGAATTATTTTTAAAAGAGAAAAATGTACGTAAGTATTCAATTTGATATTGGTACACGGTTTTTAAATTTCATACTTGTAGACCACCTATATTTTTGTTCAATCATATTTTGTATACTTATTTCAGGTTTCTTTGTTAGTTGTTGATAGCATTACATTTCCCTTGAGATTTCTAGAAGGTATGGAAAGATTCAAAGTTGTTAATAAATTATTTAAAAATCTGTTGTATCTGGCTGACAAGTATAATGTGATTGTAAGTATCTGATAAAAAAAACTTTCATCTTTTGAAAATAATACTGGACTTTTTAGAAACTTTAAGTAAACCAGTTTATATTAAGTGTATACTGGATGCAAGATATGAAAGGTTAAACATAATTTTTGTCATTTTGATGTTCCTATTATTATTGTACATAACATTTTCCTGATATTCTAGGTAATCATTACAAACTTTTGTACAACGAGGATTAACGAAAATGAAATATATACTACCGCATCTTTGGGTGATAGTTTGTATCATCTTGTTAATTCAAGAATATTTTTTAGTAAAATTGGTTCCGCTTTTAAGGCAAAATTGGAAAAGAATCTGTTCTGTGATGAATCTGGAGTTAGTTTTATAATTTCATGATGAAAATGTTTCATATTTGAATGAAATTACTTATTTTTGTTATATAAATTATGTAAAAATAAAAAAAGATATAAAAAGACATACACAAATAGTACCTACTTAAAACAATCCCTTCATTGATGTTGGAGAGGTATAAGAATTAATAGTAAGTGACGGAGCTTACTGGCATACACTGAAAACCATTATACAGCTTTATTTGAATTTTAGCATAAGTTTTTTATGAAATGTATTATATTATAGGTATTTTTGCACTTTTCGTTGACAATATAAAGTGAAATAGATACTTAAAAAAATAATTTCAACAGGGAAATATCTCTGGTCGAAGTGTCAAAATTTTGAAATTTCATCACTCTATAAATAAACCCCTTTATCCTCTAAATATATTGGCAAATAAAAAAAAGAAGAGCAATCTATTACCTTTTTTGACATTCTATTTCGTTTTTGCGTGGTATTCTGTTACTATAAAATTTTTCCTAGAGGAACAACGCTGGCTGAAACCTGAAACTGACCGAGACAAAACAGTATTTGTACACTGGTGTAAGTATTCTTTACTCTCGATTTTCTAAGTAGTAAAAAGCAGCCGATTTGAACAGATATCAGTTTTTTAGCGGTATCCTATATTTTTAAAGGTTAGATAGTTAAATTTTTATTTGTAAAATTACATAGTTATTATTATATTGGATGTGTTATAATTTCATACTCACGAACAATTTTCTAGGGAAGTAATGGCTGTGAAGTTGAATCTAATCGCTGCTGCGTGCGAAAATATGGGAATTGGAAAAAACAATAATCTACCATGGAAATTAAAGTAAATCATATTCGTAACCATTTTTTAAATGACAGTCGCATGGTTCTGTAAATAAATCTATATTCACTAAGGTGACTAAATATTTTATACCTAGTATAATTATTTTTTCTCAGAACTGAAATGGAGTATTTTACTAAAATGACCAAAACCACTATTAATCCAAATAAGAAAAACGTGGTTATCATGGGGCGAAAAACTTGGGACTCGATACCTAAGAAGTATAAACCATTACAAGGACGAATAAATTTTATATTGTCGAGATCCGATTTAAATTTAAGAGATTATGACGATGTTTACAGTTTTAAAAGTTTTCAATCCTGTCTAGACAAATTGGAAGATACTGCATTCAAAGAGATTTATGAAATAATTTGGGTTGTAGGCGGAAGTCATGTATATAAGGTACACATTATTTTTTTTAGAGACAAAATTTCAATTTGTACTACAGAGGAAACCCAAGATTTATAAATTGTTTCCTTTTGGGAAACTTTTATATGTAAATATCAATTATTTTTAGGAAGCAATGAAATCGAAATATTTTTATCGACTTTATCTAACAAAAGTACTGAAGGAATTCGATTGTGATACATTTTTTCCACAACTGCCTGATGATCTGGAGAAAATAATGTAAATAAATATTTCTAAGCAATTAAGTTGGAGATGAACGAATAATTTCAATTTGATTTTAGAAATGACGAGGCTGTGCCAGAGGAATTGCAGTCAGAAGGCGGTATCAATTTTACTTACAACGTCTATCAAAATATGAAATACAATGCAGATGAATGACTAGAATAAAAAATACCATTATATTATTTTTGTTGAGTTTTATTGAAATTCAATGGATAGAAGTTACTCGTAATAATAATAATAATAATCGTCTTTTGTCAAGTTATATGTGTAGGAGGAAAATAAGAAACATAGTAATTGGACAAACTTTTAATTATATTTCAAAACTATTATAATAATTAAACAACATAAGAAATGCCTTAACAATAAAATATTGTTAGGAAACCGAGAGTGAAGTTACTGTAAATAAATACAAAATAAAAATTGAAAATTGGTGCTTACAGAGCCCACCCACAAAAAATATCTAACTATAAAGATCATCTTCGGGATCATCTTGGAAATTGGCCTGATCTCCACCCGTACCTCCCGGAGCGGCCGGTCCACCTGCCGCAGTCGGAAAACGAAAGTTCGTACCGAAACCTCGAGATTGTTGCAAAGTTTGCGCAAACATTTCGTATTTTCTTATGTCATTATCAGACACTGAACGTCTTGCAAAACGCATCGCCTCCTCGAAATGAGCCCTCGTTATTTCCGGAACTGGATCATCATCGTCCAACTGCAAACAAATTAACTATTAATAATTATAACAAAAACAAATTTTTTTAACTTACGTCCATAGCGACGTTGGGATTCAAAGTTCTGTCCTTTTCTCGCTTAATTTCAGATTCGATACATTGTCGAATAGCAAGTTTACATGCTCTTTGACAGATTTCCGTTAAATCAGCACCGGAGAAACCGTGAGTAACTTTGGCGATATAAACGAGATCTACATCTTTAGCTACCGGAGATTTTCTCAAATTCGCTCTGAAAATCGCTTCTCTGGACTTTTCATCCGGAAGTGGTATATAAATCAACTGATCCAAACGACCTGGACGTAATATAGCGGGATCGATGATATCTGTAATAAAACAATTATAAAAATACATGGTACAAGTGTCGGAAGGAGCATTTGCAAATGATATAGTCATTGTGCACTGGAACAATAGGAAAGGAACATAAAAACATACAGATAAGAATAGACAATGTTATAATTGAACAATATTCAAGTATCCAGGTGTAGAACTACAAGAAAACGGGAAACAGGAAAAAGAAATAAATGATAAAGTGCAAAAAACATTGAAATTGTACTATGCAATGAATCAACATACCTATCTGTCTTTGGCTTGGATCAGGTGTAATCCCAAACGATAGTAATAATAGTGTTACCAAAAGTTTAATTTGCGGAGAAATTCTTCAAAATAAATACGAGTGTACAAATATTGTAAAAGATAAAGAGGGTTTTTCTCTGTAAAGTCAAGCTACTTTTTCTAATATAAAATAATGTCAATTTTCAGAACTGTCAACTGTCGACCACAGATATAGAGATCACTGAATACGAATGCCAACCACAGAACACTACCATAAGATAGAGAGGTCACTAAATACAAATGTCAACCACAGAATACTAATATAAGATAGAGAGGTCATACAATACAAATGTCAAATGTTAGGTTAGCTGTATTGTAGTAAGAGCTAAGGCCTTGTCTCAAAGATAAGAAGACGACAAAAACTATTGCAGTGAGAAAATGTCAAATTAAATATTTTTCATTAATAAAAAGTAAATATTATTTTGCTATAAATAATCACTTAATCACAATTCATGTTTCCTAAAACCAAAATATCAAATGTAGAGCTACAAGAGAACAGGGAGACAGGAAAAAGAAATAAATGATAGAGTGCAAAAAAACATTGAAATTGTTCTACGCAATGAATCAGGTTTTTATAAAACAAAAAAAGAGATATCAATGAAGACCAAATTAAATGTATTCAAGACCATATATAGACCAATTGTGACATTCGGTTGTGAATAGTGGACACTGACAGGCGGACAGAAGAGCAAAAGACAAGCAGTAGAAATGAAATATCTGAGAAGAGTTAAAGGGAGTCAAAAAAGAATAGATAAAGTAAGAAATACAACAATAAGAAAGGATCTAGAAATAAAATCGATACTTTAGTATATTCAATCAAGACAATTGGGATGGTGGGGGATACCTACAAAGAATGTCAAATTACAGACAAGTTTGAGAGGCAAGAAATGTGAATAAGAGAAAACGCGGGATGCCGAGAGAAACATGGGACAGCATAATTGGAAAAATTCTTCAAGAAAAAGGAAAAACATGGAACGAGGAAAAAATATTAGCATGAAATAAAAAAGAATGGCCCAAGTTTGTTCATGAAGACGTTACTACAGAATAACATAATTTATAGAAATGTTTCACCCTACACCATTAAAAATGGTATTTGGGTCAATGATAATATATATACAGTATGCGAAAACTCTTTCGAGTCCATTCCATTTACACAAGTACAAGGAAAATATAAGAAAAACTGCTTGAAATAGAGAAAAGAATAATTGTGGGCGTATCTAGTTCATCCGAGGCTGGAAGAATGACGAGAGCTGAACGGATGAACTAGATGGCCCACAATTATTCTTTTCTCTATTTCAAGCAGTTTTTCTCATATTTTCCTTGTCGTACTTGTGTAAATGGAATGGACTCGATAGACTTTTCGCATACTGTATAAAAATACAATCGTTTTAGTCCAAGTTTATCGAATTATTAAATTTACCTGGTCTGTTTGTAGCACCAATAATAAATACATTCTTCTTAGCTCCCATACCGTCCATCTCTGTTAATATCTGATTAATTACTCTATCTGCTGCACCACCTGCATCGCCAACATTTCCACCTCTTGATTTGGCGATCGAATCCAATTCATCGAAGAATAATACACAAGGTGCAGCTGATCTGGCCTAAAATGATTGAAAAATTAATAAAAACACAACAAACCAGCAACAAAAACTTTATACAGCGCGTCCACGGATGGAGTATCCAGTATAGGTGAAACATTTTTAATTATTAATTTAGTGAAAAATGTTATTTTTGATAAAAAGTTTTGCTTGTTCTGAAACCCAGTAAAATGAAATGAAATTCAAGTTTTTCAAAACCCGTCTCATTTTATGGCCAGTTTTATGAAAACCTGGGACATTTCTTCACATATTGGCTAATATCTCGGGAACCTTAAAGGTACTTTTAGACGGTCAGATCAGTTCTCCGTTCAGACTCAGTTTCAGTCGAACTGTCAGTTATCTGTATGTGTAAACACAAAAAAACTGTAAGAAAAACTGAAACTGATACGGAGCTATGGCTTGATGTGGATACCAAAAGTTATCATATCAGTTGAATGGATGTATAAACAAACCTGTGTCGATCAGGCCTCAGTCAATTTAAATGCGACAGTGTATTTCTTTTCAGAAGCCAGTGTGACAACTAAACTGATCGTCTAATAACGGCAGCATTTCCAAACTGAACTGATAACTATATCAAAACTGAGACTGAACGAGAACTGATCTGACCGTCTAAAAGTACCTTAAGGTTTGCAAGGTTCTAGTCTAAGCCATTCGATTCAGAATTGAATTTTCTATAAAAAGAGGAATTTTCCAAATCGAAAAACCTTGGGTATGGATTTTAGAATTTTCAGGTAACGAAAATTTTTCCAAGTCCACACCGAAACTTAAACTAATTCGCGAAGACTCATAATTTTCAAAATTCCTCTTATTATAGTAAATTCAATTCTGAATCGAATGGCGTAGACTAGAACCTTGCAAACCTTAATTTTCCCGAGATATTAGCCAATATATGAAGAAATGTCAAAAAGTTAGACTCCAGGTTTTCATAAAACTGGCCATAAAATGAGACGGGTTTTGAAAAACTTGAATTTTATCTCATTTTACGGGGTTTCAGAACAAGCAAAACTTTTTCAGGGTTCATAGTCATTTTACAAAATAAAATTCCCTGACTTTTCCAGGTTTTCCCTGACCCACAATTTTTTTCCAAGTCACTTTTAGGTATCCGCTAAAAGAGTAAGTCTGTGGCAAATAAAATTCTTTCTAAACTTACCCCCTCCTACCCACACACTCACACTAAAAAAGTTATTTTCATTCAAACCCATAGTGCAAAGGGAAGAAGCATCACGTTTGAAAAAACCAATACATATGTCTCATTTTTATAAACAAGATTTGAACAAAAAATCTGAAAGGAATAAACACACAAAAATATTGAACAAATGAAAAATATAACATAAAAATACATAAAAAAAATAAATAAAGCTACAGAACAAAAAACCCCAAATTCGCATCACAAAATCTGCAGGGTAACAACAA
This sequence comes from Galerucella pusilla, assembly GCA_910591695.1. Taxonomy (NCBI): domain Eukaryota; kingdom Metazoa; phylum Arthropoda; class Insecta; order Coleoptera; family Chrysomelidae; genus Galerucella; species Galerucella pusilla. Next base: position 18,017 of record CAJUYI010002431.1, read on the forward strand.
ATTATTCCCTGCAGATTGGCCAATACATTAGAAAAATTAGGTAACGATAGTACTTAACGTTTGTCTTAGGTCATTAATTTCAGTGTTTATTAAAGACAAGCTAATATTTGATTCGTTTCCGATTTTTCTCTTTTTAATTTCCAAATTATAGAATTTACTCTCAGCTTCCCTTTTTCTCTTTTTAACCCGGTTATTTTTATTTTATTTTTCGAGAAAGTCTTTATATATTCTGTGAGTCATTTTTTTATTGTAGTAGTAGTTTTTAGCTCCTCCTAGAAAATGTTCATCAGATGCAAATTTTTTTAAATTGACAGAAACTTTTTTTTGCTTGCCTACTCGTTATTATGTTTCTCGTTAAAGTATTGAATTAATTTATTTGCAATTTGTACAGAATCCATAAATATTCTTGGGTCAAAACAGGTAATATACTTGGCCAAATTATATTTTATGCATTTTTTACTGCTGCTACAAGAAATTTTTGACATTCTTTCCAAAATCTTACTAGTTCTACTTCAGAAACCTTTAGTATCATGTCCGAGTTAGCTATCTCTTTTAATTATTGCATGGGTATAAAAAATAATAAAAGAATGATTAAAGTTTATGGGGAACGATCAATAATTTTATCTAAACTTGAAGGGGAAGATCAATAGTTATTTTTTCTACTTGCGTGTGGAAAAGTTTTCGCACTCATTTTAGTTTAGAAAGTGCCACAAAATATCAAAAATAAAGTATACACATTTGTCACAAAGTAACTTCTATATTGATAATACCAAATTTAGGGGAACGCGTCACCCTGAATTATATACGGGCCACAGTTTTCGGCGGTCTTCTGCTACCATATTGGCAGATAGTGGAGAAAAAGATTGGGAGGTTGAAAATCGACAGCCTTGGCTGAAGGGTATTTAGAATAATCAACGGAAATGCGGGAAAAATGTCTAGCAAAATATTATCCACCGACAAAGTACATGTTCCGCATGCTCTTAGAAAAAATAGCGTTCCTAACTCGTGCGGAAAAGTGGAACTTTCCACACTGGTTAGGAAATATACTATTCCAGGTAGGGGAAAAATTTCCCTGACATTTTGGTTATTTCTGTTGAAAATGATGTTTTCCCTGACCATCTTTAGATTCCCTGACTTTTCCAGGTCGCTATGAACCCTGTTTTTATCAAGAATAAAATTTTTCACTAAATTAATATTAGTGATGAGCAAAGCAAGACCAAGACCAAGACTCAAACAGTCTCGGTCTTGGTCTTGCTTATTCAGTCTTGGTCAAATCTGTCTGGTCTCGGTCTTGCTTTATATAATATCAATAGTGGTTCTTAAAACACTATCGTTTACATATTTATACGACAAGTCAAGTTCATCATAAGTAAATATAAATAATACTATTTATATTTACTTATGATGAACTTGACTTCGTACGTGCGACCTTCCTACCTATATTTATGTAACGATTCAACGTTCTTATGATTTGCTGAAATTAGTTTCAAGGGAATTTATGTATTTTATTTAAATATTATTGTCAACTTATTATATTGACCAAAAGGCATCACATTTTGATCTTGGTTTTGCCATAATTTCTTTACAAACATCTTTCAAAACATTTTATTTTTATGCAACAAACATTTTTAAACCTAAGTTTACTATCTTTGAATTAAAAAAAAATCATTATGTACTCTTCCAACATTTTTGTAGCTAATTTTTTTTTTACCGGTAATTTCTATGTTTTTTTATGTATATCGTTAAAATCTAGTAAATAAAACTGACATATTGCATATTGTTCCAAGAAAAGCATATGTTGACGTTGTTACAAATATTTCATCTCATATAGTTACTGTGAAAAAGAATTTTTGGTTGAGTCTTGGTCTTGCGAGTCGAAGACCAATTTTGCTCATCACTAATTAATATTTAAAAATTTTTCACCTATATTGGATACTCCAACCGTGGACACGCTGTATAATTAATTATAACCAACATACCTTATCAAATATATCTCTGACATTTGCTTCGGATTCACCGAACCACATAGTTAACAATTCCGGACCTTTTACAGAAATAAAATTAGCTTGACATTCATTGGCGATCGCTTTGGCCAAAAGAGTTTTACCACAACCAGGTGGTCCGTAGAACAATACTCCTCTAGACGGTTGCATACCGAATTTAAGAAATTTATCCGGATGTTCTACTGGATATTGTACCAATTCTTGCAATTCCTTTTTGACATTTGCCAATCCACCGATATCGTCCCACGTAACATTCGGTACTTCTACAACAGTTTCACGTAATGCACTCGGACTGCTCTTGGTCATGGCGTACCGGAAGTTTTCCATTGTAACGGCTAAAGAATTTAAAACTTCAGCATCAATTTGATCGTCTTCCAAATCTATCAAATCCATTTTTTCTCTGATTTGTTGTAAGGCAGCTTCGGAACATAGTGAAGCTAAATCGGCACCTTAAAGCAAATATAAATAAATAAAAAATAACATATTATTATTGTCATCATCAATACTTACCTACGTGACCGTGTGTTTCAGCTGCAATTTGTTCCAAATCTACATCATCGGCTAATTTCATGTTTTTAGTATGAATACGTAAAACTTCTAATCTACCAGTAGCATCGGGTATTCCAATATCGATTTCTCTATCGAACCTCCCGAATCTACGCAAAGCGGGATCGATTGAGTTCGGTCTATTAGTAGCAGCCATAACTATAACATGTGAGCTTTTTTTCATTCCGTCCATCAATGTTAAAAGTTGAGATACAATACGACGTTCCACCTCTCCGTGTGTCTTTTCTCTTTTAGGAGCGATAGCATCCAATTCGTCGATGAAAATAATAGCGGGAGAATTTTTATCCGCTTCCTCGAACGCTTTACGAAGATTACTTTCAGATTCACCTGCAAGTTTGCTCATAATTTCAGGACCGTTAATTAAGAAGAAAAATGCTCCGGTTTCATTTGCCACTGCACGTGCTATAAGAGTTTTACCAGTTCCTGGTGGACCGTACAACAGAATTCCACGTGGTGGTTTAACTCCAATAGCCTGAAGAAGAAAAAAATGGATTTAATAATAGAAGGGATTTTAATAATAATAATGTTTACCTTAAAAAGGCTGGGATGTCTTAACGGTAATTCAACCATTTCTTTAATTTGTGCCAATTGTTTTCTACAACCTCCGATATCATCATAACCAACAGCATTGAGGGCTTCTTCTTCCTCTTCACGTTTAATAGGGTCACCGTCACAATGAATGACAGTATCAGGGGCAACTATGCAATATGGAGCCGGATCAGTTTCTACTACTTTAAATTCAACAGCTCTCATGCCCCCACGTACAACAAAAACATCATCTTTGTGGATGGGTCTGTATGCTTCCAAAAAATATGGTTTTAGATATACCTCAAAAAGATTTCTGAAAGAGGTAATTATTTTATTAATTAAAATACCTTTGTTGAAAAGTTTGTACTTTCCCTACATCTTGTGACCTTTGAAAAATTCAAAGCATTGCTTCTTATTTCTATTCATTGGTAAGATTGAAGAAAGTACAAATGAACTTTTTTTGGGACAAATTAAAAAATTACCCTGTAAGTCCTTCAACAGTATCATCTATTGGAAGCACATGTATTCTTTTTCCATACTTAACATCAGGGCAAGGTTGGATAGAAACAACATCAGATAGCCTAACTCTTAAATTATTTCTAACATTTCTATTCATTCGAATTTTTTCATCACTACAAGAATCATCAGACAGAACTATACAAACAGTTTCTTTCCTACGTTTGCCTTTCAGCAAGACTGTGTCTCCTCTGAAAAGTTGTAATTCATCCATTTTTACTTGTGATAAGGCGACCACAGAGTTGTCATCGTTTACTGCTTCCTCTACTAGAAGTCTGTTTGGACGATCCTTTTTGCGAAGGATCGCGGTGGCCAAATCTTCTGGACTGTAAATTAATTGGAAATATTTATAAATAGTTTTAGAACATTAAAAATATCGAGTGATTCATCCTTAAAAATGGAAATCATTCTTTTAGTAATTACTTGTAACAATTATAATACAGAAAATTCGATAATCTGAAAAAGAAATATTAAAAAAAATGTTAAAAATAAAACAGAAACTTCCAGTTCCACCATGATGACATGGTACATTCCAAATTGAAATCAAAGTAAACCGGTAACGCAAGGTATATAAAAAATTATATTCTTACTTTTTACTATCAGCCATTATACAAAATGAACGTGTAATTAATGTAAAAGTAGTTGAAGAGCCCAAATCACACTAAAAGTTAGACTCTTTAATGAATAGTTTACTTTTTCACTGGCAGCAAAACGATGACGATCGTTAATCTGACACACACAATGACGTAGCTATTTGATAAACTTGATACATTAGACAAATGGCACAAAGCAATTGTTCAGCTCTGTCGATAAACTAGAGACCTATAGGAGCTTCGAAATTTTCTCTATTCCATTGAACTATCTACTTAGCATAGAGTTCAATGATCTATTCGGAGATTTTCGGATAGTTCCAAGCATGGCCACCTATTCTAGGTGGCCATGGTTCCAAGCAGAGACAACAAACCCATGGCCATCTACAATTCTATTCTATTCTAGGTGGCCATGAACAAACCTTCCAAGTTCTATACCGTAGAGTAATTTATTACTCTATGTTCTTTATACATACATGTTAAAAACATCACAAGATTTAAAAATTCGTTTCTTTATACCCGAAGCTTTCAGGGAGGTAACATTTGTAGATAGAAAGAAATTTTCAAATTTCTTCTCTTTGCTATTTCTTTCTATCAGTTACAGAGTACGCGTTTTGACAGATGCCAAATACAAATAAAAACAGAAGAAACAGAAGAATCGAAATTTAGAGCGAAAATAAAAAAGAAGAAGAATTCTCCATTGCTTCTAAGAATTATATTTTTTACCAATGTTATATTATGCAAAAATACGAAAAACTCGAGAAAATAGGCGAAGGCACATATGGCACTGTGTTCAAAGCCAAAAATAGAGAAACTCTGGAAATAGTAGCTTTGAAAAGGGTACGACTTGATGACGACGATGAAGGAGTCCCTTCCTCCGCCCTTCGTGAAATTTGTTTGTTGAAAGAACTTAAACACAAAAACATTGTACGACTATACGATGTATTACACAGTGATAAAAAACTCACTTTAGTTTTTGAACATTGTGATCAAGATTTAAAAAAGTACTTTGACAGTTTAAATGGTGATATAGATTTAGATGTAGTAAAATCTTTTATGTACCAATTATTACGCGGTTTAGCATTTTGTCACAGCCATAATGTACTTCATAGAGATTTGAAACCCCAAAATTTATTAATCAATAAAAATGGTGAACTTAAACTGGCCGATTTTGGTCTAGCAAGAGCGTTTGGTATTCCAGTCAAGTGTTATTCTGCAGAAGTGGTCACTTTGTGGTATCGTCCTCCAGACGTCCTTTATGGGGCTAAACTTTATACTACTTCTATTGATATGTGGTCTGCTGGATGCATCTTTGCTGAATTAGCCAATGCAGGTATGTTCTAGTTGTTTTTAGAAATATCAGAATTAATGTTATTAAAAATTATAGGGAGACCTTTATTTCCTGGATCCGATGTAGATGATCAACTAAGGAGGATATTTAAATTATTAGGTACTGCTACTGAAGATACCTGGATTGGAATGTCTCAGTTACCTGATTACAAGCCATTTCCAATTTATCAACCAAATATGAGTATGTCTCAGGTAAAAACTGATAATTTGGAAAAGAAAATGAGAATAATTTTTTTTATTATCATTTTAGGTAGTTCCTAAATTGGGAAATAGAGGTAGGGATCTTCTTCAGAAGTTATTAGTGTGCAATCCAATGGGTAGAATGTCAGCAGATGATGCAATGGCTCATCAATATTTTATCGACTTGAATCCATCTATAAAAAATGATAGATGTTGAAGAGCTCTCATATTTTACTTTTTACGTAGGTATTTAATGTAAGCCAAAAATGATTTGTAGCTTTTTTATTTATTTGTATTTATTTATATTTAATATATAAGTGTAACACGGATTATTTAAGATACCCATGGTATAGAATCTAAAGAAAGTTGTTTTTTTTTTTGCATAGAAAACTATCCTGACACCAATTAATTAATTAATAGTTATATAATATTTGAAAACGATCTGCGATTTTTAGGATGTTTGGAAGGAACAGGAACAAAAAAAAAAAAGAACATTTCCTATTAATTATATTGTCATATACCTACAATACGCAGTACACATCAATAGAATGTTTTGGTAAAATATTTAAAGCTAGGGAATATAATATACAAGATACACAAATTTGGCCGTCAATATCTGGCACACATAGATTTGCATTGCAATTACAATTTTCCTATATAGAAAATTTGTACCTAGAAATTCTAATACCAAAAAGGACCAATTTAACTGTCTTATTAAACAGTGTGTACATTAAAAATATTTATTCTTTTCATAATTACATTTTCTATTAAATAAAGGAATAAGTTATTAATTGAAATAAACTACACAACTAAACTAAACAATCTAACTTTTCTCATACATACTTTAATACACTGTCCAACAATAAAATCTGCCTTAATAGATTAACCAACTTGGCAATAAAAATGTATTATTCCTGGGACGGTACAAAAACCATACCAACTAAGAAACGAGGACAATATAGAATTCTTGGTTTATAATTTTGATTCCATAGAATTAACGAATAACCGATAATCATCTCCAATTCAAGTTTGAACATAATTCTAGAACTGAACTTGATACAATACCAATTCCACCTCAATTCTTTAATCTACTAATCTATTGCCTTTGAGCTCTTGTTTTACCCTATATAATAATTAAAATAGATGAGTATTGTAATTTACGTTATCTAGAAAATGTTTCTTTGTCGGACAAGGTTATTTTTCATCTCTTTAATTCCGTAGTCGACCGGCCATTCGTGTACCATCTTATTTCACATACAAACATCACATTTATGTTTTAAACTTTAAGGTTTCAGCCGTATTTATATTATTTTAATAATACAGGGCCAGCGCTAAGATTTTCGGGCCCCCCTTCCCCAAATGATCGTTATGCAATTATATCGTGTCTTAATTGTCACAAAGACCCAATCAGGTGACTCGCGTTTAATTTCTGTTTAGTTAGGAACCGGGTAGATAAGCCCTGGGTATCTTTGCCCCGCTTGCTCCCCCTTAACGCCGGCTTTGCAGATCAAAATTACCTAAAAGCAAAAACCTAATAACTCTTGATAATTAATTCGATTTAGAATGAAAGTATTTTTTAACTGTGGAAAACATCCCAATTATACAATCATTAAAAGTAACCTTATCTTTTTATGTAATGAGCCAATCTTAACTGCGGTCTATATTAAAAATATCCAAACCAAATTTTAAACATTCCTTCATAGACATGTACGGTGTCGAATTTCTAATTTTTTTTTATTTCCAAAAACTATATAAAATTAAGTAACTGCGTTTTTAAATGTTAAAAAGAATTAAGTTTCTCATTATAAGTATAGCCGTGAATATTAACGCGGTTTTACCTGTTTTCAAAGTAAAAATATAAAACGTGTTCTATATATCTTTCGGAGAAAATTTATAATGTGCGCGAAAATCGGTGAAGAACCGCATAATAATTACACTCATCAATTGCCTTACCTTGCATTTAAAAGAAAATGTTGAACGGTGAACGGTTGAATTTAATGTTAATTTGAATTGAATTTTAAATTTATGTTTATGAGATAAATATTAATAACCAACGCTAATGAAAATGACAATTCAAAGAAATATAAATTTTACAGAAAACCTCTTATTGAAAGAAAAGGACCAGGGCCCGTATTCTTAAGGGACTAGTGAGAATCTCACCAATGAGATATGTGTATTGCATGGTTGCCTAAAACATGAGAGTTTCAAATTTGTCATATTTTTAAAGGCAATAGTGAGATCTGCAATATCACCGGACGAAATCCAATACGCATGTTTCTAAGCTTCTCACCGCTTTTGGTGAGATTCTCTATCGGTCCGAACCATGAGAGATTGAATCTCTCTCGTTTCAGGCAACCCGTAATGCATCAATCTCATTGGTTAGATTCTCACTAGTCCCTTAAGAATACGGGCCCAGAGGTAAAACATACTAAAACAAGCTTAGCGAGACTGCTTAAAGCGAAGCCATTGTTGAAATTTGAAATCAATACTAAGCGTGGATCACCAAGTAACATAAATAAAATTAGGACCTGTTAATACTAAACCACCAATCAAATCTCTACCTAAAATTACTAGCAAAAAAGTAGAAAATCTAAACAACAACATACTTATTAATAAAAAAATGAGATAAGAAATACTTTATCCAGCCAATATTTACATGAAAAAAAAAAAGAATTTAAAGAAATAACCAAAAAAGAGACTGTTTGCACTGGTTTTAGTAAAAACCGAATTCTGCCATTAAGAAGATCTTTATCTGCTGATAATGTTGCAGTGGGTTACAGAATCGAAGAAGAAGATACTTTACTAAAATCAACATCTACACAAAGTCTAAATCAAGAACAAGAATCTGATGAGGTTGCAACAAGAACTGTTTTAAATGCAATTGCGTGAAACTCCACTGGATAAATCTTTAGCGAAACAAATAACCATACCAAGTAACGGAGAATTATAATATAATGATGAAAATAATGAAAACATTGAAGATTCTTTTCTATCGGAAAGTTATTAAGATTTGAAAATATGCAAAGGTGATGATTCAAAATAAATATCTTCTGTATGTTTCTTGTGGTATATTATTCATTCTTTTTTTAATTTCTTGGGAAATTAAACCACAATATTTTTGAATTCTTTATTTCAACGTTTCGGTAGCGTTCCAGCTACCGTTGTCAAGAAAAAATGAGTAGAAATTAATTTTTTTATCCCTAACTGACACAACAGAAAAAATTTGACAACTAGACAATCAAAAATTATTTTGAAGTTTAAGACTGCAAAATTTTGTTATCAAATTTTTATTAAGGTCCATTCATAGTAGATCATATCTGTGGCAAAATGTGAAATTCAAAAATATTGTGGTTTAATTTCCCAAGAAATTAAAAAAAGAATTCAAAATAAACTTTACTTTTATGAAAAAATACAAAAATCATTCAAAGGGAGACAATATTTATGCTCAGTATAACTTTAACCTTTTATTATTAAGCTCGCTTCTCCCTTTTTTGTTAAAACATCGACTTTTGATTAGATATAATATGCTGGCACATGCAGATGAAAGGAAATAGTCGGTAAAGGAGACGAACACTTGGTTAAGCTTTTGCAGTTGATTTTTAAAGTACACTTACCCCTACTTCCAATCGTGTTTTTTATTTGTAAAAGTGTTGAAGTAGGTTGATTATATAAGGAGCAAAATTACATTTCCCTTCTCTTTTAATTGATTCAACATTTTTAAAAATCTTGTACATGTAAGACTAATTGGTTTTCCTTTTAGTTGCTGTTTTTTAAATTAAATTGGTTTACTTTAAAAAAAAAAGTCTTCTTGAGACGCTACATTCAAAAAAAAAAGAACACGAATATTTCGTTAAACTAACTTCGTCCGCCACTCGGACAAGAGTATCAAGCATGATTTCACATGGTTCGTCCGTTCTAGAGATAAAACAATTTTAGGCCTCTTTCACACGGTCAGGATATTTATCCGTCCGTATTATCGCCCGGCCGGGCGGCACCCTGGAGTCTGCGAAAATCCGGACCACTTGGTGCTAGATACATCAGTTTGCCGCTGATTGTGATTGGCGGTAGACGCAAAAAGATTTTGTTCGCTTTATTAAAACATCGGCGAAAAAAAAACAACGTAATAGGCAGGCAAATTTGGGTTCACTCTTAGCTAGAAAGCAGATACCTGGAAGGAGCATTCTTTGTGCTTTTTCAACAACTAAAAGAAGAAGAAACAAAGTTTTTTAATAATTATTCAGTGTTTCTTCTTTTGATGAGTTGCTGCAACGTGTACAGACACAGCTACAAAGACAAGATACAAATATGAGGCACAAATACTCCTCCACGCTTCAGTTTATTCTGAACTAAACCAATCAAGATTTCAGAATCTATTTCTTCTACTTCTTTCGACATGATGAAATAATGCCTGAGCTACACTGCAGAGTACACACACAGTCTTCTCGACAATAGACTACACGCTACTTGCCTACAAACTGACAATAGACTACACGCTACTTGCCTACAAACTAGTATAGACAAGTATAGACCAATCGGTCGATTAAACACCCGGATCATGTAAACGCATTCATAGCACACTGTGGTCCGCTAGGGCATAGTCCGGACGGCGATTTACCAGTGTCCGGAAAGTGTGAAAGAACATCTAAACTGTGTATTGCTACTTGTCCGCCTGACGGGAGAAAACTCGGACGGACAAACACCCTGACCGTGTGAAAGAGGCTTTACTGTTGTATTGCTACTTGTACGTGTGAAAGGGCTAAAACTCGGGAAGACGAACTACCGGACCGTGTGATAGCGCGCTTACAACAATAAAATATTTCAAGTAGAATTTGTTTGAAAGTAAATAGAAAAAAATTAATTCAAACATTTATAGCGAAAGTATTTTACTTTTTTTTATTTGCAGCTATGAATTTTTCAGCACTAAGTGGTAAAAAATATACTATTAGACTGTTTCGAAATACTAATTGGTTATTATTTAAGAAGAAATTAAAATACTGTAAAAGTTTGAATTCTTTATATTTATATATTAAGAGGTAATACTGCAAATTGACTGAAAAGTATCCCTATGACTTTCTAGATAAAAGGGGCCCCTTTAATTTTTAAAATTTTTAGTCTTTTCAAAGTTATTCAAGGTTAAAGTTAAATTTCAGTCAATCAGTTCACACGTAAGCTATATAATTCCTCTTAATATAAATAAGAAGAGTTCAAACTTTTAACAGTATTTAATTTTCGTCATGTTCAACAACAAGAAGAAAAATAATAATTGATTTTTTTTTTTAGAAATCGTCTATGATTAATATAAGATATTTTTTTAATTGAGCTGACACACCCTTTCCAAAAGTGTGTAATAATTTATTATTAATAAATTCTAAATCTATATCAACCATGAAAAAAAAAATAACAACGAAGAACTTTCTAATAACGATCAAAAAGTAATTTCTTTTATTTTTGGATTACGATTGTTTTTTTTTATTTTAAGCAATACTTCGAACACGAAAACTTCCATAGAATATTTTTTTTCTCTCGTACTCTTCCCGTTTAATATTAAAAATTATACAAATCCAATTTTCGAACTAGTTATTATTAATTCAAAAATATTCATTTTTTAGTTGCAATCAGCGAATAAAATGACTCCAATGATGACACATTTTTTCGACCAGATGATTTTTTATCTTCTTCAAACTACAAAATCTCTTCAACTTTGAAGTTGATATTTTACAGCCGCCGCTGCCTTTTGCTTTTCGATATATCTCTTCCTCGCTTGATTAATCATATGTTCTTTTCTTTTGTGCAGGATCTTTTCGCGTTCTATCGAAGATTTCGAAAAACGACTACCCAACGCAACCGAATCTTCCCTGAAAAAAAAA
>CAJUYI010002432.1:0-10770 GCA_910591695.1 Galerucella pusilla
ATTGAAATATCTACGCCACTGTTGAAATAAACAAGATCTTCGAACAATAACATATTGCAACCACTTTATAAAATCATTGGATACCATAAAATTTATTGCACAAAGCTGTCCCCCGAAGATAAACTCCCAAAATTGCGTTCCTATTCCAAATAGACTCTATCAAGAAACTATTTCAATCATAACGGTCGATTTTACAAAGAAAGGACTGAAATAGGTAACGTTTGACGTGGACTGAAGTAGCAACAATATCTCGAAATAAATCTCAAGTTTCACTATATTATTTTCCTCAGGTGCTTTCATTCGATGGATTATTTGATGGGTATAAACAACAATTTCCAACAAATTTATTCAAGTGAAAAAATGGAGGTAGAGCATAATAGTCCAGTGGAATAGAGATTTTTATTTTTTTTATTTAAATTATTATGACTCAGCTTCAGAGACCTTTGACACAGTTTCAGTGTAAATAGTACAAAGTAGAGTCTAAATAAACAGTTACTAACTTATTATAGAGGAATTAGAACACAAAAATGGAAGAACAATTTAAGAAAAAAAAACGGTGCAAGAACTCGACGTTTCCAACCAGGAGAAGCGGTCTATGTAAAAATGAGCCACTCACAGGATCGGATAGAAGGAAGAGAACATTGACAACCTCACAAGTTAATTTATGACGTCAATGTGTTGTCAAAGTTTCTTGTATAAATTACCTGACGAGTAAGTCAAATTTTTTATCTACTTCTTTTATATTTTCCAACTTTTTTTACTTACTTGCAGGTAAGCACTGAAGATGGCTTAATAGCCGAAAGCGCCTGCGAATTTAATAAATTAATATTTACACAGAATACAAATATGTTTTCTTGAAATTAGAGTTCATACCAATCAATTGAAATCAAGATACGACCTTAATAACGAAGAGGAAAGCAGACTTGAAACAAATTTACCACTTCATATACTGCTAGATACGTTCAGTCTCATTCACTCTTCCGAACCTAATGGTCCTGTACCACATGAAGATGACATTGGTCCACGTCCAGATCCATCTGATGAAATTCATTCTCTTCAAGGTGGAAGTCATCCAAATTCCAGTAGACCCGTCACGTAGTAGAAAAATGCCTCAAAGACTTGCAGATTACGATCTTACCTGGGAAAATGGAATAGCCTGCTCAAAAGGGGAAGATGTTGTAGACTACTGCTACCTAGGACATGTATGTATGTATGTGTGATTTTTGGGGTGACATTCACTGATACCTGAAAGATCTATTGTGCCCCCTCACTTCTACTCAGTTTCTGATGAGAGTTTCAGAAACTAGTAGTTCCTTTAGTCCTGTTTCCCGGAGAAATTTTAAAATGTCTGCAGGCTTCAACTTAGGCAAATGTTCCTCTTCTATCCAGTAATCTCCCAGGTGCTGTGCTCTAGGATTCTGGAGTGCTGTGCAGTTGGAAAGTATGTGGATGGAGGTTTCTTCTTCCATTCCACAAAATCTGCATTCTTCTTCCTCCACTATTTTGAGCTTTTTCAGGTGCCCATTCAGGCGACAATGTCCCGTTAGGATCCCTGTCAAAACTCTTAGCGCAGTTTTACTTTGACTTATGCATTCTTTTGATCTCAACAGGTTGTAGTCACCCAGAAGAGTCTTTGATTGTATAAGCCCTACTAGATCTTTCCAATGGTCAGATCTTCTCTTTTTCTCGGCTTTACTTATTTCTTCCAATATTACATTGGGGCTGATTCCGCAATAGGGTTCGGACCTCCAGGAAGGTATTTCAGTCCCCCTCTTTGCTAGTTCATCTGCTATTTCATTTCCTTCTATTCCAGTGTGTCCTGGAATCCATAGTAAGGTGACTATGTTGTTCTCGCCTAGTTCATTGAGTTTGTCTAGGCATTCCCACACCATTTTGGAACTGATTACACAAGAGCTCAGTGCCTTAATGGCTGCTTGCCATAAGATTATGGTCTGATATATGTCAGAGAGTTTTTTGACCAGATAATTTAGAGAGTTGTCACTTATTTTGTACTTTTATATTTAATATATTATTTTCTTAATTAACGAGTTGAATTAGTTATTTACGTAATTAGTGGGATATGGACATTATTAACGCACGCATGTGAAGTAATCGCATAAGTGCGTCAATAATTCCTATCACACGTGTTACGTACAAAATTTTATGTACAACTGTTACATGACAGTTGTAGATAAAATATTTCACAGTAGTTAACACTTATTTAGAACTGATTATATTTTGGTACTGAAATTAATGTGTTTCTACAGTAATGGAATGACTTGACAGATTGACGGATCTCACGCAATGTCGAAGGGGTTCTGTTCCAGTGCTCTTGCCATGATAAGTACGAACATTCAAAATACTATACAAAGCGTTCCAATAAATTGTAGCGAGTCATCTTTAAAGAAATATTTTTTTATTCACTCATTTGACAGTTATGAAAAAATTATCACTATTTTTATATCCCCATAAGATCATTAATATACCTGAGATTTTACCCAATCGAAATTAAAAACGTTCTTAACTTTCAAATAAATGAAAAAAAAAATTCCTTCAACGCGACTTGCTACATTTTATTTTCCATAAATTAGGAAGTTGACTAAATTAAATTTTTGTCTGCTGCATCTTTTCTTCTTCGTCAAATCGTTTCTTATGTAATTTTAACGAAACGCGAATTATCCAACTCCAGACTCCCTTTGATATAACTTTCATAATGATTCTCCAAAAAAAAGGTTGATTAAATAATAATTCCTGAATCTCTTGATCCGATTGAGATGCTGTGAAATAATTTCCTAATGGTTTAGCATCATTTTTTAACCTATTAAAACGTTACGACCTATGAATTCGAGAGGGAAGAAGCTGTATCAACTTTTTTATGGATTAGGGTAGGCACGTTACATTTTGTATTACCTCGACATCCCTTTTACTTATTACGAAACATTGCCCCGATAATGCGAAAAACGCTAAATGAATTATTCCTTAAACGCATAAATACACATAGATTCAAAAGTTTTGCATCACCCTAAATCTCCGAAAAAAAAATGTGTTCATTATAAATGGATCAGAGATTAATCAAATAATTAGTTTCAATAAAAAAAACGTGTATATTTGTCAAAAATTTTTATTATCCAATAATAAACTTGCTTTAAACATAAAAAGTACTCTAAGAAATTAAATAAATTAAATACAAATTGATTCTTTTTAAAGAAAAGGTTAAGTGAGAACCTTTAATAAAGAGTATTTCCACCTCTAGAATTTATGCAAGCTTGAAGTCGCCTGCCCATGCTGTTTACCGAATTATTGATATTCTGTTGAGGAATATTTCGCCATTCTTCTTGGGCCGCATGAACAAGCTCTTGTACACTCCTGGGTGGATTTCTGCCTGCTGCCACTGCCCTGACAAGCATGTCCTAAGCATGTTCTATGGGATTCGTGTCAGGAGATAAGGCAGGCCAGTTCAAACGATTGATCCCTTCAGTTTCAAGATACTCATTTACAGCTCTGGTCCGATGAGGTCGGGCGTTATCGTCCATAAAAACGAAGGAATTGCTAACAGCTGCACGCCATAGTCTCACGTGAGGATGTAGAATCTCTCTGAGATACCTATCACCAGTCATCGTTCCCTCCACATGAATTAATTCTGTGCGATTATTCAACATGATACCAGCCCAAAACATAGCACTTCCTCCTCTGAAGGGCGAGCATGGGCAAGCTGAGCAACTCTCGTTGGATCCCGCCACACACGTATTCGATGGCTATCTTGTACCAAACAAACCCTTGTCTCGTCGGAAAAAAACACCGAATTCCAAAATTTTTCAGGCAAGGCCGCGTGTTCTTGAGCCCACTGTAGTCGGCGAACTCTGTGCTCAGGTTGTAGTCTGGGCACTCTTATTGGTCGGCGACATCTCAAACCTGTCGCAAGTATTCGTCTTCGTAATGTCGAGATAGATACTTGAACTCCCAACGCATGTCTCATATCTCTTTGGAGTGCTGGTATTCTCATGGTCGGGTTTCTTCGGATGGTTAAGTGGATATAGCGTTTCTGCCGCTGATTAGTAACACGCCTTCTACCGCTTCTAGGTCTATCGCGAAGAGAATTGGTCTGGAGATACCGGTTCCATACACGAGACACATCACTTTGCCAAACGCCAACTCTGTTTGCCACGAACCTTTGAGAATGACCTTCTTCAACTAAAGCCACTATTCTTGCACGGTCAATCTCACTTATGACTTGACGATTCATGTTTGCACATAAAATCGTAAAAATCAAATGCCTTGATTGATTTACTGAATATTACAATAAATTCAGCTGGCTATATTTGGAATGTTCTAAAACTCAGAGCCTCTATCATGAATGAATAACTAATAACTATTCATTTTATCATTGTAAATAGGTTTATATATTGTTCCCACCCTTTCCATGAAATTGTAAAGACTTTAAAAGGAAGTAAACTATCTATATATCTATTATACAGCAATGGCCAAATGAAATTGCGTTCACGTCACTAAGGTCGTAAGTCTATTGCATGTATGGCTACATTTCATATATACTTCAGTTTGCTGAGCAATCGCTTCTTTGCAACGAATAACGAACAACAGAGTTTATAAAGCCAGCTTTAAGGCGGATTCATGCAACGTTCATTATCATTACATTTTCATTATATTATAACTACATTTACATTAGAAAAAGTTAATTACTATAGTTTCCTATATGATGTTCATGCAACCACATTATTAAATTTCAATTACCCTATTGCATTAAGAAGTTGGTCTACTTTCAACTATAAATTATAATAACATTATATTTTTAGTGAAAACCATAGAGAAATATAATATAATGTCGATATCTATGGTAAAAACCATAAAATCGCATGCGCCAAAAATGTTACAGCTGTCATTCCGAGGTCTCCCTCTATTTCGAGCAGCCACTAATACTTTCAAAAGTAGTGAAACTGATATATTTCAACACGTTTTTGCTGAGAGAACCTCATAACTTCCAAATAATTGCAAATAACTGACCTTCTAGCACAACCAGAAACGATTCAAATGATATGGCTGTAATAGGGAGAAGCGTCACACTGACAGATGATGATTTTCGAGTAATGTCAAAGTCAAAATACTTTACCAGACGCATATGTCACTTTACCGGACGCATATGTGAACTGTTTGTTCACTTCCGGAAATGAATCTGATAATTGACGGTTTTACTGACGGTTGGCGATAAATTTAATTATAATGCACGTTGCATGAATCGGCCTTTAGACAACACGCAACAGTTTATCAAGCTGAAGCTATCACAATTGATCTGTGCTTCATCAGTTTAAACAAAAATCTGGCCTGAAATTGAAAATTCCTCCTAAACCAACTGGGTGTCATCAGATTTTTCTGGTCAAGAAATAGTGGAGCAGATTGACAAGTCACGAAGTCAGCCCCAGGCTTTTAAGTTCGAAGCATAGCTGGGAGTCCGCTAGTATCTGCCGAGGAAAACTACCTCAGAAGCTCTGCTGAGCCTTGGAGGCTGAATTATTATTCAGGCGGACTAGAAAAAGTCGAAGACACCGATTGTCGTCTCTGCCTAGAAGAAGATGAATTTGCAGAATACCTTGGCTGAATTTAGACTACAGACCGAAATTTAGATAGTGAACTCATAGAAATCAAATCTTCTTGATGCTAAAATGCATGTTGAATTTCAAAGAATTCGGTTGCGCTCTGTCTTAAGAGCAAATTTGTCGAGTACCGTGGACAATAATGGAAATGTCAGTTTCATTAAAATTATTATGGAGACAGTTATTTTTTATCTTTCCATTTAGTTAACGTCATCGCATACGTCGCTTACAATTCAACCTTTGGGTTTTTGACTTTATCCGTTCAGCCAACAAAAAGGCCCTATATTTCATGTTGTCGAGCATGAGCAAATATTTTTTTGTCGGAGTTTTAGATATGCATATATATTCAGAGAAAGAGAGAGAAAGCAATAATACTTTGTTTTACATTCTTTTTTGCGACTGTCGTTATCCGTGTCAGGATTTCATGAGCAAATTGAATGAATGACTAAAAACAACTGTTGGAAATGTTAACAATATAAATTGGTTGATTTTTTATGGTTGACGTAAGCAAAGGAATACGGTTTGTACGACGTATGCGTTTGATTGAAATATCAGATCGAATAAATGCAATTATGTGTGACGATGGGAATCGAAAGGATGAACATAAGAATTACTGACAAATAAATACAGAAAAATATCATTGGACATTGGATTTAAACCAATTTACGAATAGGACAGCATTGCCTTTATTAGTATTATTGTTATTAAACAATTTGATGGTCTGGTCAGTTCTTTATCATCTATTCTATCAGCACAACATTCCAATAGATGTGAGGACGTGGAGAAAATTGAATAAATATACCTCATCAAATTGAGGTTGAATGGAGACAGAAAGTCAAGTATCTAGATCTGACCCTAGGCAATAAAATTCTATGGAACAAACACGAAAAGGAGATTACATAAAAAACAAGAGTGGATCTAATGGTGTGCAGCAAACCTGACAGGAAAAAAATTAGGGTTGTAGCCCATGGCTCCTGAGCCGTATGTACACAGGACACAATCATCACTTAAAGAGTTACCTGGAGTAGTAGGACAAGCCAATCGAAGTCTAGAGACAACCTTTTCAATATTCGAAGAATGGCCAGTATATGAATCACTGTAGCAAGAAAAGGATGTCCTACTGCGGCTATGATAGTTGTTGTACCGGAAGGTCAAGGTACAGAGGTGGAGACTCAAGGTAGGTTAGTTGAGTGAGATGTGTGGGTCTATAAGGCCCTCCAGTGCGACTCGCTTGACTCTATTGCGGCTGACACATATTCCGATTTCACCAAACAAATCCAGCTTCTTGACAAAGCCGATAAGTTCGTTTGGAGAATGATATTTTAGGTCATAGGGTGAGAGAGAGACCCTTCCAAACATCAGATACCTGATTCGAGCCGCGGCTGAAATACGGTTGCATAGGATCCTAGAGAGGTTGAAATTTCTGTCCTAGGTCTGCGCCTGTATACACCTGCAACAGAGCCTGAGGGTGTTTTTGTGCCGTCTGTGTAAAGCCATTTTCTCTTGATAGTTTATCCTTAAAGAGGACCCATTTATCTCAATTTGAAATTAAGACGGTATATGTCAGGTCGTGGTTTACAGTCAAGGTAGAAAGGGGATTCAAAAAACCACCTCCTAACTAAGCTCCTGTTTGGAATTACTGCATTCTACTCTAGTGGAAAAACCTGAGATTTTTGTGTGGTTCTTGCATTTTCTGCGGGATTAAATTTGATGTGATAAAACACAATACCTACGTCCTTTTGTTGGAGTTCATGCCTCTCTATTACCATGAAAAGTCAATTCCGGAAACATCAATAAAGAAACTATTTCTGGTGCAAACTATCCTGAAATAATCCTACAAAAAGAGAAAGGGGTCTTCGATAACTCTATCGCCGACTACCCAGTATGAAGTTGTTCTCCTCATTCCTTTCTTTTGCTTCATTGGCTTTATCCACTCAAGGTTCTCAAAACATTCAACCAAAGGAGTAGAAATTTTTTTTTCTAAGAAATATTTTTAAGAGACAGAGAAAATGTATGAAGTTTTGAGTCAAAAGAAAATTATTGTGAGTGGAAATTGATACCGTAGAATTATATTGACAGGTTGAACTGGGTTGAACAGCCCTACTACAGTATCGAGCTCAAAATAATGTTGAAAAAATACTATCCTCTCAAAATATTGATCACCTACGCTTCTGCATTTTCGCAGAACATAGCTGCTTATCGACACTGTATCTCTTCGCCTTAGCCCTTATTCCTTTAGCCCTTAGCAGGGTCCAACAACGAAATTCTCGACCATAAAAACAACCGGCCCTTTCATGGCATATTGGATATCGGATCATTTCGCCCGATATGATTCTGCTGCGTATATAAAGTGAAGGCGTGGTTGACAAAAACACACTTAACAGAGGTTTTCTTTTTTCCTTTATAAAAGGAACAATTTTTCTCCTTTGTGAAATATTTCCCGTTATTTATGTTTGTTATTACGATTTGAATAATTCAGGAGTTTTCTTTGTTATAATTTGTTTACAATGTGAATAAAAGTGTATAAAAGCACATAATATACATATACCAATGTCTGACAATAGGAGCAATTCTGTTAGCAAATGCTAAATTTTAACGCACGGTTAAATATTAGACAACATGTTAACTCCATTTTACTATTCTATATGCATAATAATCTTTAAAATGTCCACACTGTTAAAATTAACGTAAATCAAGAATCACGAAGGTATAACTTTATTGTTCATAACATTGGCTCGTAAAATTGATAATGAAACTTAGCAAAAAGAAGAAATACTCGTTTATCAATCGAGAGGTGAATCCATCACTTCTCCTTAATTATTATTTGTATGTAAAATTTTGTATTAGCTTCCAGTTATTACACCAGAGTGCTAATTCCACCCTGGTTGCTCTACCCTTGCTCCTAAAATATGTTCTGCGGTTCACAGCAATAACCAAGTAACTTTTCAGGATTGTTCTGAAGTTCTGTGGCCTTGTGGTTAAGGATGATACTGGGGAATTTGTTGAAAAGAATAAGTAAATTAGCTTTGGAGTTTCAAAATAACCGATAGACTGGTTATAGTTGTGGTTTGTGATATTTGAAATTTGTTTGCATCTTCAATATAATTTTGGTTTCTTTCTTAATATTGTGATTGAAGATTTGTACAATTTGACATAAGTTTATAGATTTGACTTCTATTGATCCCTTTGTTTGGAATGTAACCACATTCGAGATAAGGATGAACTCTGATTTATTTGTTAATCTGTTTTCAGTCACCAGACTGTGGGTCTTACTACACTACACTACAAAATTTTTTTCAGTAAGTAAAGTACTTATTAGTGTTATTAGTAAGACTAGTGATCGCGTATGGCTTAAAAACAACGGTGATAAACAAAAAAGAAGCAGAAGACTTAAAAATCATAGAAAGAAAGATTCTTAAAACGATACTGGGGCTGAACATAACAAGAGCTGGGGAAAGGAGACTAATAACAAAGAAATAGACAGCGAGTTAAGCAATGAGACAATCGTGAAATATCTAAAAGCACAACGTCTAAAATGGACAGGACATATTATGAGACGAAAGCCTGGAGAAATGATAAGAAGAATAACGCGATGGACTCCTCTATGGCCGAGAAGAAGGGGGAGACCCAGAGAAAGTTGGAGGAGTCAAATAAAAGAGTAGGTATACAAAAAGGATGGGAATCAAAGAGTGGAGAAAAAAAAGCAGATATATAGGAAATAACTTCTGAAGTCAGGACACACAAGAAATTGTAACAATAAGGAGTGAGAAGGAAGTAATCCACCCTAATAAATGGATTTAAAAGCGCATTAGCGTTAGCTACACTCTATTAGATTTAAATGCTCGATGATTGTGGAGTGAAGTTAACAGTTTATATAAATTTAAAGCGCTAAATTTGAAATGGTCGCTACCAGTAGAAATTTTTAAACACACAAAATCATAATAAAACGAAAATAAATAACGCAAAAAGTAACAACTCTGATAAAATGAATGTCAGTTCGTAGCAGATGTTAAAAACAATCGCTTGCCTTCTATTCTGAATATAACAGGGAGTTTAGCTGAGACACGAAACAACTGCTTGTTGCGAGAAAAATATATTACTTTCAGGGAAGTTGTTACTTTTCCAAGAAATCTAGGGCACGTTCCTTTTTAGGCTGAAGTTTTTGGGCTTCTTGTCAGGATAAAATATATCCAGGTAGGAAATATTGATATTAAACTGTTTGTACCTCATATTCGAGCGATAAATATAACTGCAAATGAAACAAATCAAATGAAACATTTACAGAAAAATGCCTAGGTACGTTTGGTTGTTGAATTGTTTGGTATTATTAGTACACCTTTCTCTTTCTCTCTGCAAACCAATGTTATTTATGCTGTTTTCACTTTAGTTTATTCGCAGCTAACCTTTGAAATGATATTCGGTACGGAAAAATCAGTTCAATCTGTGAACCAGGGCGGTATCTAGACCAAAATTGCTGATAATGACTCAATAATATTTTTTGGTCTTCCTGCTTGAGGCAACTTAGTCTTTCCACTAAAAATATTCACACAAATTTGATGTGAGAACGCACTTGAAGCTTTTTAAATATATTTTTTGTTTTTGGATACTGTAATTTATGAAATTTTGAACAACTACGGATGAGTAATTGTTTCTCCAACATTTTTTTGTATCACGATGAAAGGAAATGGCATTAAAAGACAAATTTATGGTTAAATTCATATTTGATAGGAAACAAACTCAAAACAAATTCATGCTAACTAAAATTTAAAAACAACGTATTATAAAATGGTTCATAATTTTGTGGAACAATATTAGTGTTAATTAACTCGAATAGGTCATCTGTACGTTATTATCCCAGAAATAAGGAATTTTGAACTATATACTTGCTTCAGTTGTGGAGCTTTTTTCATAAGATAATATTCGCCATCTAGCGTATATTTGAAACAATACTGTCTTTGTTGTACCGACCGGAGCCGAGCTTTGTTTTTTCAAATGTGCGATATGGAAAACTCAGCACTCAACTTCTCGATGACATTTCTCTCTTTTCTCTCTTTTCGACGGCACTTCTCGACTTATTGATGACATTTCTCGACTTTTCGATGACATTCCTCGACCTTTCGATGACATTTCTCGACTTTCCGATGACATTTCTCGACTTTCCGAT
>CAJUYI010002432.1:18702-31930 GCA_910591695.1 Galerucella pusilla
AAGGAAGAAAGGAAGAAAGGAAGAAAGGAAGAAAGGAAGAAAGGAAGGAAGGAAGGAAGGAAGGAAGGAAGGAAGGAAGGAAGGAAGAAAGGAAGGAAGGAAGGAAGAAAGGAAGGAAGGAAGGAAGGAAGAAAGGAAGAAAGGAAGAAAGGAAAAAAGTTGAAGTTATCAGTTCTCGAAGACTTGAAACATCTCCACTTTTCCAAAAATTAGAATGAACTGTGTAGTCAAAGGTTCCAGTACCCAGAAGATGGAGCCAACGCCTACAATTACTTCACATAGGTTGTTTCGGAATAAAAATGTGTACGATATTCCGTTTTTTCCAGTTTTTGATTCCTCATTATTTAAATACGAACTTTCATAAATTGGATAGAATTCAAATATTTATTTTCCAGCTTCGAAGTCACGTCATTGAAATGAAAAAAAACTATCAGGTGCTTCACAGTTTAATTTCGAATAGACAAAGAATTCTTTCATAAAGTCCACATGCATCTATCATAAAACAGATTTATTTCCACAAAGACTTGTAGTTCGTACGCTTTCCATATTAGGAAAAGCGAGATCTAGTTTTAGGCATCGAAATTATTAATGACATGTTCAGAATGGAAAGACCGTGGAAGAGTAAAAAATAATGTACTGGAAATTATCAAATTACTTCTACAGCCGCACTCTTGAAATTTTAATTCGGTCAGTTTGAAATGGGTATAATTTACCGGAAAAATTGTGTTTAAACGGAGAATCATTTGAGTAATTTATCATTACAATTTTAGCGGTGACTCGGAGAGTCGTGTTAAAAATTTGGAATTTGCATTAATTCGTTTTTTTTTGGGGGAAAAAATTAAGTGCAAAACAGTCTAGTATGAAAATATGTACAAATTAAATAGACTCTAGAACAAAATATATGAAATTTTTATCTCGCTTCCTTCGACTCGTTCATTTGCTGCAATCAAGTTTGAAAGAAAAACAAAAAAAACAGCTCAAACAAGTGGAAGTAGCTATTTAATTTTTAATCTGTGCGAAATCGTTACAGGTATTTGGTTCGGGTGAAGTTTTGGATAATTTGCTCCTTTTTGACGTGTTTTCCATAAAAGACTGCTATAAAGTTATAATTATCTGTAGATAAGACTTTTTTGAGCAGAAAAATGCGAATTAAATATGACGAGCAAAAAAATTATTAAATGTTAGACTATGAGCCCATGGAGAAAAAGTGTCGCGATTTGAAACAGCAGCAAGCTCATTCAGAACGATAGTTTATCATGCCACCATTGAATCCAGCACTATGGCGTTCATTTTTTCTTGTGCAGATAAGCGCAGTGGAAAACTGAACATTTTATTTTTCACCCCCTGAAACCGTGATATGAAACTGAACGCCGTTTGTTACGTTTGATAGTAGAATCATAGGAGATCGGTCCAGACTCTATGACGTTCAAAAATAATAGTATGCTGAAGCTACCAGTTGTAGGTAGTACATACATTTTTGGAAAATTTTGTTTTTTTACTATCCACACTATTATTTTTGTACGACATAATTTTTTTATATTATTTTATTCTAAAAGGAACCTATTGCACTAGATGCCGTACGGGTACAGATGACCTTTTTTGAGTGGGAAAATCTCGGAAAAGAAACAATTTCCCAAGGATTTTCACACAACTTCTTCTTGTACGGCACTTCTGTCAAGGCTTTATTTATATGTTTTATAATCTACAGAAATCAATGCCGAACAATTTGAAATCACCTTTTTAGAGGGTGGAAAATAAGAGTTTTTTAAAATTTCCCTAGATTTTCCGAACGATTATTTTTGAACGTCATATAAAGTCTGGACCGATCTCTTATGATCCTACTATGAAATAATGTAACAAACGGCGTACAGTTTCATATCACGATTTCAGGGGGTAAGAAATAAGAGTTCTCAAAAATTCTCCTGGATTTTCCGAACGATTATTTTTTAACGTCATAGAGTCTGGACCGATCTTGAAACCAAAATGTTGATTGACGTTGAGCGCCAATGAAACAAATAAATGAGATTGAATGTCGTTGAAAAAAAATGATGTTAAATACCGCAGGTTCTTGCCTAACTAACCAATTAAATTTGGAGGTAAACTAAGCCAGTTCGCAGGGCTTTGTTACCTTATTAATCTTGAGAAAAAGAAATTTTGGCATAACTGGAATAACAGAAAAAACTATTTCAGGGCGCCACTAATTTTCTTTCCTGAAAGAAAATTAGAAAGAAAATCAAATCTAAACGTCAGCTAAGTTTTAATCTGTTTGAAATAAGTTAAAGTTTCTGTATAATAAATGAAATTAACAGAGTGAAAAAAGTGTATATTACTATGGTTTTTAAGTTTACATAAAAAAAGGGTTAGTAGCAAATAAAAAAAATTCCTATCAAAAGTACAATAATACAGTTGTTTGAAGATGAAGATGATGTAGCTGTCGATGTAGGTACTAGGGATTTACTGCAGGAACGGTATTTAAGAAACTTTTCAGTTTAACAGGAAATTGTGCCCCAGAAACAGTCAGACTTTCCAGGAACTGTTATTCCCAGGAATTGTATCTCCAGAACTATTTTATATATTCAAGGAAACTGTGCTCTAAGAAACTGTGCTCTAAGAAACTGTTTTTCCCAGGAAACTGTGCAGTAATCCATATTCTTAAGGTAAAACGCAACCGGTAATAAAAATTTCTATACAGAGGACTACGCACAGTTCCACTTATGTTGCTTTGTCGCCAGACGGTGAGAGAAGACCTGCCGGAATCTTTTTCATCCTTATTTAAAAACAATTCAAAATTTCAAATTTCGCGGTAAAATACTTTAAGAATCTTGATTTTTGGATCATTAGTTTATTCCACCACAAATCACAAAAGTGAAATAACTTATTAATTTATCAAAAGCAATATTTTTAGGAAATATATATGGACTATTCCACCAAAAACCAAAATTCTGAAGAAATTCAATGATAAATATAAAAGCTGAAAGGCTGAACGCAAAGTTCTACTATCAAATGTAACAGCCGGCGTACAGTTTCATATTACGGTTTCAGGGGGTGAAAAATTGAATGTTCAGTTTCCCACTGCGCTTTTCTGCACAAGAGAAAATGAACGCCATGGTGCTGGAACCAATGGTGGCATGATAGACTATCGTTCTGCATGGGTTTATGGTGTTTTAAATCGCGACACTTTTTCCCCATGGGCTCATAGTCTAGTAGTTTAATAAAAATGTTGTCTAAACTTGAGCAATGTCGTCTTTCAAATTATAGAAAGAGTAATCGCAATGTTCATTGGAACTTTCTATATTTACATGAGTTATCTTTTATATTTGTATGGATGATATTTCAGCAATACTAGCTGTCTTCTCACTTCCGAGAAATGAATTGGTATGTGTCAATCAGCAGTTGAACATTAATTTAGCCAGGTTAACGTTTTTTGGAACAAAATGACTTTAAAGATCGTCATGATGTGTTGCATCATCACTTAACAGGTATCGGTTTCCTCAGGTATACTCTCCTTTTATCTTATTCCTCTGTTATATTGTCGTTCCAGCTTCGATTATTTTCCCATGACGTCCAGATTTTATTATTTAGTGGTGGTATCAAAAATCATTCACCCGAAAGTTCTAAGCAAAATATTTCGCATATTCAGCTGATAAACGATTTACAAAAAAAAACATATATTGAATTATCGTATTAAATTTCCACAGCTCACTTTGATCCCACTTTTCCCAATTGCCTCTCACGTAAACTGCAAACACGATCACGTGCTTACCTGATGGATAACCTCCCTCCTTCTCGCCATCCTCCTCCCTATAGTACCTCATATCACCCCCCTTGAATCGATGAGACAGCGAATGGGAGATTAAAGTCAACAGATTGAGTCTTTTGGGGCATCGAAATCGGAAAAACGAAACGGAAATAACGATGCGTTAGAATGAGCACCAAACTGTCTGCCATGGCACACCGAGATTTATTTTTCCCCGATCCGATGCCGTTCGGTTCCCAGTTAGTTTTTTTTAGGCAGTGGAGTCGCGCGAGATAGGAACGTTAATAATCCTAACACCTCAAATCTTCGCTTTATTCTCTTTGTTCACGATTTGAGTTTTGTCGTAGAATCAATAATGTTAATTCGAATGTAATTTTTGTTGCGAAAAAGTGTCGTGATGTATTTTGGCACTACTAAACTGAATAAATATGGAAAAAACGAATAGTTCAGATCCCCAAACAGATTCTCGAGCCCAGTGAAGCTTATTCAATGTTCCTCCCTTTTTTTCAGGAAATGAAGTCCTGCATTTATAACAACCTCACTTTCTTTCTGCAAAAAACAAGGTTGAGCCTAGTGTGAAGAATCCCTTGAAAAACCTGGTTGGGTCAGTTCTGGTGAAATAATATTGAAGAAGAAGTCTATCCAAAAAGTGTGCTTCAAATCCTTTCATAGCTCATCAAGTCGCATTTTAAGGACACTTTAGGCATCTAAGTGGATTCTCAAACCCAGTTACAGAGAATGAAATGGCAGACCAGCTATGTTACCTTCACAGCTCGGGACCGTTTTGTGGAACCGCAAAGGTTTCCCAAAATACCTGCCCAAACATTAACTTTTTCTGGAAATTGGGTATGTTGTCCACGAAAGGTGTGAGGATTTGTGTCACTCCAATACCTTACATTTTGTGTATTCACATTTCCATCGAGGCAAAAAGTACTTTCGTCACTGAAGCAGATCGTTTTTGTGTAATGTGAGTTTTGACTAAATTTATTTGTGATACATTCAAAGAATCCGAGTCTTCTGTCGGGGTCGTCATCCGAAAGGTGGTGTACCATTTTTAACTTGTATGGATAAAATTTATTCTTAGCCAACACTCTCTGTACTGTACTTCAGTTGAAGAGGAAGTAGGGCTTACTACCATTTCAGAACTATATAAATTTTTTTATCATCACTAAATGTTGGTCGACCAGATTGTTTGGCATCTTGAACAATACTGTTGCTTCAAACTTGTGAAGAAGCTCAATCAAATAAGTTCTCGAGATAGGGCGATCTGAGTATGTCTTATCAAATAAACGTTCCGCTTCATTCTTTCTAGATTCACCAATTATTAAGATAGCTGCTACTTTGTCGGCTTGAGTACGTACCATTTTGCTTGTGTGAACTCTTAAACGTCTCGTTGAACAATAATAAAATTGAATATTTAAGCTATTTAGAAATACTTTGCAAAGCAACAAATACTATTAAATTAAAAACGTCAATTTTTTGCCAACTAACCAGAGGCGAACTGAAAAAACTTCAATATTTAAATGTGGAATAATAATTTTGGTATTTATTTAATTTATCCGTCAAAATTAGTTTCAACCCAAACAAAATTAGTATGGCTATGTAGCCAATGTCAATGTGTTTCAAACGAGAAATCACTTGCCATAAGGTCCTATTTAAAATTATTGGCCAGAGTGACACTGTGACGTCATCCATTACTATTACGTCACCTGTTACCATTCGTAGAGCAGTTTACAACACTTTATTTTCACCCTTCAAATTTTAATGATGTAAGTGTAGCCGTTCAAAAGATACAAGGGGGGAGGGGACTTTTGAATAACACTGTATTGTGGTCCTCCCTATATTCATGTGCTCCCCGTTTTCGTCTCCTACCTGGCAAAAACTACATATGCTGCCATCTGCTAGGCCAATTTTGTCCTCAGCCTACAATGTCCGGTCAGCATTCCCACCATCATCCTCGTTATGTATAAAAATAGTCTAATATTCAATCAATGGCTCCAAAAATGTTTTGAATTTATGCTCAAGTACTTTCAGTTTGCATTTTCAATACATCAAGGACTTTTTCAGATACCGCTGTCCATTGAAATTTGGTACACAGAAGCTGATTTGGAAAGGGATGTATGCGAACACAAAACAAAGAAAATCATAAAGCAACATGAAATAAAAAAAATGTAATGTACACCACTGTAAATAGAGAACAAGTAACGACCTACCTACAGCAGTTTTGCCATGGAGATAATTCCCCTTGAATGTTATCCGATTTCGATAAATATATGTACGGTTAAAGAATGTGTGTGATGTTCTCTTTTCTATTGTTGATTTCGATAGCTGTCGTTCGGAGAGATAAAAATCTGTATTTTTTTTCCTTCGTGCTCCACAATATTTAAATAAGCTTAAATATTTGTTTCGATGGAAATGAAATTGAGCTTGAAGATTGTAGAATGAATTTACATCCAGTAAAATATATGATGATTAATTTTTTATTATGTTCTCGTTATTTTCGAAAGCTTTTTCAACGAAACTTGAAGTTGAAATTATTAAATCACCAAATTATTACAAAAAGACAGTTGCATGAACTGAAAAATATTCGATAATTTATTCGTCTTGCAAACTGGTTATCTGTCCTTTGTAACAGTATCAAAGCAAGCTAAAGTTTAACTCTGGAAAGTTGTTTTCTATGAACCATTTTGAAGGTCTTCAGCGTCCATGTATTTTCCTAGTCCTATCAAAGCATTTGACAGTGTTCAATTTGTGTTGCGTTCGATAATATCGGTCAAAGTTTCTAGATTGGCTTTCGACACTGGAGGATATTGTCAATTTATGCTTGGCATTATAATCTAGGGTTTCATGACGAGCTTATAGTATCTATATATTGGAGATTTCGTCTGTCATAGTTCATGCACTACTTTACAATTTGTCTATTTCAAAAATCAAAGTGTAGGTATACGGTACTCAGTATGTTTTAACAGCTCAATTTTTTTAACTCTAATAATTGAATCCTTGTGGCTAGACGCCGAGTCAACGAAATATTGTGAAACGTTCTTCACATTTTCAGGAAGATCCTACAATACTAGAAGTAGTTTCATTTATGTAGTAAAACTGAATATACACTTAAAATCAATAACAAACCTTGAAAATTCAAAGGGGAATGAGAAACAGACAAGAAGTATATTCTTACAATTCCAGCCCTTCCAAAATATATACGCACGTGTCTAATATCAATCACTTACAATATAGATAACAGAAAAAATATATTCGAAAAAAAATCTCCCTCAACGAATATCCCTCCTGTCTACCGTCCAATATTTCCGTCCCTCTAGAGGTCCCCCGCGAAATCCCCAAAAAACTTTTCTACAAACACAGCGCTTCTGTAAAGAGAAACAGCCATTTATAAAAGGGAATATTCTTCCGATATTTGATATCGGTCGAAAGCGGGACGGTATGTTAAGGTACGTGTATATTTGTATGTTTTAAGTTTCTTCATTAGGTAGTTTGGAGAAAAGGGTAACAAAATATATGCCTTATTAAAGAGTGAGAATAACTATTTGGAATTTTCTTCGTTCACGTGAACAATATTGTTAAATTTTGATGATATTTCAATACAAAAAAGAGCCCTATTTTCAGACGATACTGCTCGAGCACTGCTCCCTCGATCGCCCGACGTTAATGCTAGGGACCATGATAGAATGGAATAAAATTCTGCTTCATCTGAAGATACTTCTTGCTCTACAAATTGTGGATCATCTTCCATGAACTGAATCAGCTCTCTATGGGTGGAACTTTTTTTAAAATATTTTCTAGCTGAACATTTACAACAGGCAGATACAACAGGCTGTCCTTAAAGCACTTCAGAGCTCTAAGGTAACATCTCGGCTGGTATGGGAATGCGGTGAAGAGCTTAGACGACTGACGACTCGACAAAATGTAACACTGGAGTGGGTCCTAGGTCACAAATTAATCGCTGGCAATGAAAAAGCTGACAAACTCGCAAGAGCAGGATCGTCAACCCTGGTGAACGGACTCGAACCAGCTGTGGGCATTCCCATATGCTCGGCTAGGTCATGGTTATAAGGGTGGGTGAAAGAGCAACACAATGAACACTGCCTTAAACAATAAACATGGAAAGGAGAACCATCAAAAAACGTAGCGGAAGAACTGCTCTCAATGAGCAGGAGCAAACTACGCACCATAACGGGGCTACTTACGAGACACATTCCCACGAAGGAGCACCTGAACAAAATAGGACTGTATTCCCCGAGACCTTACATGCAGAAGATGCAAAAAGAATACCGAAACAGCTCTGCATATGATATGCAACTGTGAGACGCTGGACCAAAAGAGAAAGAAAACTGTATGGTAGACCCCAAAAGACTCCCGATGACTAACCAGCAAAGAACCTGTATGAGCTAATACAGGCAACGGATTGGCTGAATAGGCTGAAGTCAGAACACTAGGAGTATCCACAATAAACCCAGGAGGCTGAGGTGGTGCCGGCGAAGGGACGGCTCCTTAAAAAAAACTGTAGATTCACTTGATAAGTTTTCCGTCGCGATTTGTCCACTTTATAGTTATCTTTAACTTTTTTTCCTATTTCCAGTACAGTGGATTGAGGAATAGAAAGATCTGGATACTTATCATTCGACCATCGACAAAACTCAAGCTGGGTTCGGGACTTGTCATCATACCCTCACATTATTGAAATGTCCATTCTTTCTTTTTGTCTTGAACGTAACCATTATTGAGAAATTTAACAACCAGGGAATTGACCAAGTAGTACCTACTTATTGTTTGACATTAGCATTGTTAAAAAAACAAAACCCATCATCTTTATGAGACCAGTGTAATTTCTATAAAATTCTATAGCTAAAAATGTCTGGTCCAACATTTGTCAATAAAGTACGATGACAGTTTCCTGTAAATTTAAGCTATTCAATGAATTATAATTATTATCTATCAATACCTGTCTCTAATTCTAATTGGACTATTCTAAAGAACTATATATTCTTAGCTACTCAATCATCTCACAGGTTTTCGGAACGAACATCTTGGACATCCTGTACAACCTTCGTTACCTTTGGTGAGAAAAAAAAGTGTAAACATGCAGGTTCTAACTATTGTGCTTGGGAGTAGTGCCGTTACCGTGCCGTCATCAGCAGCTGCTTCCAGTCACACTTCATAATGCCGGCATGCCGCCACCACGCCGTCTCTTTCCTGCTATCTTACTAATATCTATAGCCCAACGGATGATCGAACGCATAGAAAGACCTTATTGGAAATTATATATCACTTCTCTTCTTCTTCGCGCTCAGTACAGAAAAGAGAATCTGTTGGAAATATTCGAATGGAAAACTGATTTCATGGAAACGTTTGTTTCTAGAGTCATATATGGAAAGTATGAATTTATAAATTTTTCTTGTAGGTATATAATGTGGAGTTCGAAACTTCTCTCTTAAAGTTATTAAATTTATGAGTATTGAATATATTGAAAAATAGTTGACAGTTGGAATGAAGGTGCTTAGAAGACATGAATAAAAACTACTGATAGGAGGTTTGTTCCTAGAACCACAGAATACACCAGCCAAACAAGAGACGAAAGCCGGCGTAAATACTCTGATATTTTGGGGGCAGAATTTCGTGACCTTCAAACTGACGTTAGATAACGGATCAAGTTACACTGAAAAATTGTTCAAAAAATGTAAATTGAATGTTATCTACACGCAAAAAAGTGAAACCAAAGAATCTCAAATAATAATTGTTTATTTTTATGACTTGTTTGGAAAACATTTTAACTGTTGAACTGAATTTATGAATTGCTTAAGTTCATTCAACAGCTTAACAAATATTGTGAAAAATATATAAATATAAGTTTTAGCTTCTATTTTTGGAGTAGGTTCCATCCATTATTAAAAATAATGAGCTATTGTTTCACCAAATGATTCTTATTTTCTATATTGTTATCGAAATTATAATGTGTATGTTTTTATGTAGCACTCTATATGTAGGCTGAGTCTAAAAATCAATACAATAATAAAAGATTATATATTTATAATATCAGTTTACAATAGAAAAAATTTTAGTAAATGATAATGAAAAATTACAATAAGTATGCTGCTTGAATATGAAATTTTTATTGTTCATATTATATTTAAAAGTTACACTTCACCAGATTCTGAATTAAACTTTACACCCAGAGAAAATGTACTGATATCTGTGACAACGAAATTATAAAAAAGAAGCGACAGTAAACTTTTCTCCATAGATATCGAAGTTTTGTTCTGTTTTTCAATTATCCATCCATCACTTGAATGACAGCCACGAATTGCACAAGTTTTTGGCGCCACAACTAATAAATGTAATTGTGTAAACCAATTTTATCGTTCAAAGCACAAAAAAATATGTAAATAATCAAAAAGCTTACAACAAAGAAAATTCTTTGGTAAACAATAAAATCACATGTCATTGACAGATAACGGGCTTAAAATGGCGACTGTCAGACATGCGCACTCAGAAAATGAATAGACCTATCCAAGATGCTGTTAAATGATTTTCAAAATGGCCGCTGGTAGACACACAAATCTTTTGTTATAATATTATTGTATGTGAAATATGTTTAGTTCGGTCAATTTACTCGTCTTCTGTGGTCTTCTTTAATCTAAAGGTTCAGTTCTTTATTGTATTGTGATTAATTATAAATAATTCAGTGTGAAACTAGAAAATATGCCTACTACTTGAAAATATTTGTATGCTGACAAACTCTTATAGGCATTGGTGTAAAAGCTGTGTGTCAGGACTAAATACGACACTATGTGGAAATAAGTCACTGGTGGAAAGTCGACTTCTTGAGTTTCTTCAATAGGAGCAGGGTTATTCATGAGTGTGTAAGGATCAATACCCTGAATAACTCTTATCTTATCCTTGTATCTCATGGCAATTTCTTTACAGTCACTCTCTAACGTCAATAGATAATCACTTTTATTGGAACAAGCCATTATTTAAACTTTAAACACGTATAATAAAAAAAAAACTATTAACACAACTATGCACCTATGCAAAGCGCAGGTAAATGATCTTTTGTGTGTCCACCAACGGCCATTTTGTATGTCAGATGGTCACGTGTTCTGGATAGCCTTATTGTGAAGTAGCACAAGCTTCGCTTCTTGTTGGGATGGTGTATTCTGAGGTAGAACAGTCAGAAACTATCAGAAACCGTCAAGCAGAGGCATGCGCATTAAAAAAAGCGTTCGAAGCAACAATTTGACAGTTGGTGATTTAAAAATCCTCTGTTCGTAGAAAGAGATTCGCTGTTTCGGATCAGTTGCCAACTATCAGAATAATTTGCTGATCGGGATCAAATTTTTAGTTTGAGCTTGCGTATTGTGATGCTGTAGAGAGTAACATATTTTTACTTTCTACTATATTTCTGTTATTGTGAAAAAAACACGGAAATTGCTATCCAGTCAGTTCCTTCTGAAATGAAACGTGAGTAAAATCATTTGTATGTTGTAATACCGGATATTAAAAATTATTCTCTAGCTTCTTATTAGGATGGTCAAAGAATGACACACACCTTACAAAATGATTCGCTTATTCTTTATTTTTTCGGAAAAATAGCAATTGTCGATCTTCTATATAAAGCGACCAGGAAAGGTCAAGCTGGAATCGACCCCTTTGGATTTGGACGAAAAAAATTGAGAAAACATTTTTTTCGGTAGTTATGCAAAATTCAAGAATTAACTATTTTTCCTGCTTATTAAACTTTAGTTTCAAATACCTCGAAAACTTTTGCAATTAAAAAACTACTTAGTGTCAGTTTCAAGGGGGATAGCAACCTCAACTTATCTTCACTAACCCAACAAGATATTTTATTCCAGAGATGTCATTTTGCGGTTATGGTTAATGTTTCAATTAAACTAAATATACTATCAACCGAAATCGCAATCACAATTTATGAGCCCAGAAATCAACATTTGGTGTTCGCCCTGTCTCAATTTCTCGGCGTGCCTCCTCTCCCTTTTACTGTAATTCATTCCCCAAGATATGTATCCCGCGAATTCAGCAAGGACACGCTTCTGAATACAAGGATCCCTAGCAGGAGCTACCCCCAAGAAGTTGGTAATATGATTTAGATGTTAGGTGTACCGGATGTTGGCGTAGATCGTGACCAGAACTTTGACTGCATAATATACTTATAATAAAATTTAACATTTCTAGACGGAAAATGCCATAGGTATTTTATAAGAAAAGGGTGGAGAATAATGGATTTTTGGGAGAGCTGACTGGAAAAGGACTTGGAGAATAAATAAATTGAATAACGAGCGTTTTGAATAAAATTATTAACGTTTTTTTTTGCAGTATCTTGAACAGATGTTTTTATTTGAAACGATTTTTTTTATACAGAGATTAAAAATGGGAATGGAAAATAAATTTAAAACAAATCCCACGCGAAAACTTATACGCGTGAGAGTGTGAAAAGCTGGAATTTCCAGAAGTCTGGAGATAATCAGTGTTTCCAAACTGACTGCGGGTGAATGTTTCCTTAAATATCCAGAAAAATAAATATTCATAAAACTGGGTGGTAGCAGGAAAAGAACAAAAGAAATTGATTTTAGTTTCCAGTCATTTTTCCGACAATAATTCTTCTTCGTTATTCATAGTATTTATTGATTCAACGCAAGAAATTTATTATTTAGCGTAAATTGGAATAATTACAATTACCGCATCATTTCTAATACAACTGTTCCAGTTTAAACGTTTGCGGGCAAAGTCCTGTCCGGACCACATGCTGAGTTCCTTTGTCTCTTTATCCTTTCCATTAGACAAATACTACTCATAAATTGTTAAAGATTAGATTGTATTTAACTTCACCTTATAAATCAATATACAATGTGGAACAGCCAAATGGATACGAGAACCGAAAAATGAGGGGAGGTATTTGGAAAATATTGTATATATTTTCGAGTTTTCTGCGTTATAGCCACCAATAGATGCGGTTTCCAACAAGAAACTATTTTGTTCACAGATAATTTTTCATGTACATTTTTTGAAATGCCCAATAATGCTCCAGTTTCACGATATATGACATCTGGAACTTCTTAGAACCTTCATAACAGAGGTTGTGATTCTAACTATCAAAACTCGTTACGGAAATGAGCAACAAGATGGAATGGGATCCAAATACCATTACCAGACTTGGAAAGAATGCCATTCAATGGTACACAGACGGCTCAAAAGCAATAGAAGGAACTGGGATAGGAGTGTTAGGGCCAGGACCACTCTGAAAGCTTGGGAAAAACCCCAAGTATTTTTCAAGCGGAAATCCACGCCATAAGAAAGTGCGCCCAGTTCAATATTGATAAAGGATACAGAAGACAAAGGATTATCATAATGTCGGATAGTCAAGCAGCCATTAAGGCATTAAGGCACTGTTGTCATTCCCAGGATCACATATGCATCTTTGGTATGGTGGCCAAA
>CAJUYI010002433.1:0-31893 GCA_910591695.1 Galerucella pusilla
CAACTATCTCAGCCTTGGCAGGATTAACTGCAAGTCCGTGTTCGTTATATATAATATTAAGTAACAAACCTGCCAATAAAATTCGTCCTATTAGCTCGTTTCTTCCGATGTTGTCAAAGTCCATAACCATGACGTCCAAAGAACATTCTCGAATCTTTTCCCAAGGTACGGTAAAGGAAAAAGAATCGTTGAAAACGGGATTCAGAGTACATTTGAATATTGGCGTTTTTCTTTTTTCTATACGCTTATCGCCGAATTGCAACCAAACCTTCACATACGGATCTGTAAATGAAATATCGATCGTTAAGTAACTAATCAAATAACTGTCAATCATGGCATCTAAATTGATTTTAATTCTAAAATAAGGATAGCAACAACATATACCACCAATGACATTGATGTACTATTTGTGGAATCTTTAATATTATTATTTTCGTTCATCGATATTTTAAGTGATAACTATAATTTTTTTATCAACGCCATTCAAAACTTATGGGTCATTGAATTGGGATACTTATTTGTGTTCAGATCCAGTTGTCGTATGTAGTTATGGATTTAAGGGTATAATATTTAATAAAGGATAATGGACGAGGTCAGTCAGACTGAACAAAACTTGTTAAAATAGTAAACAGCTGGGCTCCGTTTGAACTCATTACTAAATAAGTAGTGGAGCATAACAAAGTTTCCAAATAAAACAGAGCTCAGAGCCAGATGCTGCAAATGCAATACGCATATACAGATGGCTCAAAAATGAAAGAAGGCTCAGGATGTGGAGTTTGCTCGAGAGCACTAAGCCTGAGGATTAAGTGGGGAATGGGAAACAATACCAGCGTGGTTCAAACAGAACTAGTTGATATCTCAATTGCCGCAAAAAAACTAACCAGAAAAGGAATTTCTGGAAAAAAACATAACAATCTTCACTGATAGAAGCCTTATTAGCCTTGAAGAGACAACGTGTTATATCGGGGCTAGTACTAGAGTGCCACCAAGATTTAGTTAACGCCTCGGCAGATAACAATATTATCCTGAGGTGGGTCAAAGGGCACGACAAAGTAATTGCCGATTCTTTAGCCAGGGAAGCGGCTGGACTGAACGTTTTAGGATCCAGACACCTATGGCCTAACGGCTTCGACAATTGCGGAGCTAGCCAAACGTTACACCCATGCTCTATCCCTTAAGAGATGGGATGGATTCAAAGTATGCAGTCTTGCCAGGATCACCCTGGGCGACCCTGGGAAGCTGGCGCCGAAGAAATATTTGACGATGACCAGGAAAAACCTACGTTTAACAGTAGGATTTCTGACTGGCCACTGCCAACTAAGGGAACACCTCCATACTATGGTGCTAGTGGACACACCTCTATGCAGGATGTATGAACAGGAATATGAAACTGCCAGGCATGTCTTATGCGAGTGTCCGGAGTTATCGTCAATAAGAGAATGTGTGTTCGGTGAGTCTTGGACTACACCTGCCGATATGAGATGTTTCCTGGTGACCTGTCCACCTTCCTGGGAAGGACAGGATGGACGATGACCTAGTAGGACAACTACTCCTCGGGAGGATGTACACTCACCCTTCATACTCTACAGATACAGAACCTAAGTTTCCAATGATATTCTTCCAGTTCATCGGATACATTTTATTCCACTATTTACTACTATTCATTAAGTTTATATCTATTTGAAATTAAATTTGAAAAAAAATTAAATTGGCGCCTAGCGTGGGGCATGAGTTGTCAATGTGAATGAACAGTTGTAAGAGGAAAACAGAAAATTAGAAAGAAAAATTATGATTTTATAGTGTCTCAACATTCTCCATGTCCAGCTTAATAGAATAAACAATGTTTTGTCTGTCTTTCTGGTAATTTTATTTCTACACCTGCATAAAGCATTATGGAGCGATAAATGAGTTATAAATAAAAAAAATTAATCAACCAGGGCTGACGAATCAAGTAATTGTCTGACGCAAATTATTTCCAAAGTCCAACATATTTTCTTCGATCGTTTTCAGGTCGCATCTTATATTATACGGAAAACTGATTGCAAATAAAATTTGCGACAACGCTTCAAATTGACATACATAGGTCACATCTGATTACATTTCCCCCAACAGGATATACGCGTCATAATTTCATGCGCTCCATTGGTGATTTATGGATCAACTCTGGTATCTAGATTGATTATAGGAAGGGCATCACTAATTCATGCTCAATGCTCGCTTGTCTATGATCGTTTATTTACGCACAAGGATAAACTATGTTTAACATTTTCTTTACGCAAAATGAACAAAATATTCAGTTAATGTTGGAAAATATTTGGGAAAAGCTAGTCTGTCCTCATTCAACGAAGTAGAGCCAGGAATTAAATATACGTTACTGATTACTCCTAATCGTTCTAAAATAAACGTTGGGGGAACAAACAAAACTATCAAAAAATGAACCCGATCATGTTTTCTAATAATGATTGTACATAATTTCAAGTGGTGATAAAGACATGATGTATTATTGAAGCTTAGAGGGTTTGAAAATAAGTAGCACAATCTAAGCTTACGATATGCAGCCAAACTAGCAGCAATTCCAGATAATCCGACGTACTTTTAAACCTTCTCTTATAATTATCATAATATATTCAATGGTTATCGTCCCTTGTTGCATTGCAAGGTATTCAAAAAATTGTACCCTAACTATCCCATTTTAGCCCAAATAAAAAAAGACTTGCTTACGATACAAACAAATAAGAATGTGAACATTGTATGGATACCATCACATACCAGAATTTTGGGCAATGAGAAAGCCGACAAGCCGACCAGATGGCTGCAGAAACATGTACAACAGACAATCTACAGGTACGAACTAGTACAATTCCTTACTGCGACCTTTTAAACTGCATAAGCAAGAACTCTAGAAAGATGTGGATTGTATGAAGGTAAATGTGGGCAGTTTATAGGTTATGTTGACCAGTGCCTACTTTTACATAAACTTAATTTATTTGGTGTAGATGACATGTTAATTGCTATACTTAGTTCTTATCTTCATGATAGCACTCAATATGTTCAAACTTTAGGATACAAATCTCAACCTTTTCTTCAAACTTCCGGTGTCCCACAGGGACATTACCGAAGATCTGGATGCTGACATTGATAAAGACATATATGCTAATGATATAAAACTATACTGTGAAATAAACTCCGCTAATGACTACTTAAAACTTCAGAGAAACCTTAAGTTGGTCAAAAATTGGTGTATCAGAAACAAGCTCCCTATAAACCCAAATAAATGTAACGTTATGTCCTTTTGTCGGAAAGAAGCAACTATCCAATTTGATTGCACCTTGTGCAACATTGTCCTCGACAGACCAGTACGTGAACTCTGTAACAGAATAGAAAGGAAATTTCTTTCTATACTAAGAACACAAAACAGTCTAGCCCACAAAACAGTCTAGCCCACCAAACAGTCTAAATGTTGGTTTATTTTGATCAAAGGTTATCTTTTATTTCTCATATACAAAAACGGTCTCTGCAGCATATCGGTCGCTGGGTTTTATCGTTAGAAATGCGAAATGTTTCAAAAATATTAACACATTGAATATTTTGTTCTCGGCATTTCTAAGATCGCAGCTGGAGTATAAATGTGTTATTTGGAGCCCGAATTATAATATTCATGTTGCCGCTTTGGAAAGAGTACAAAGAAGATACTTTGAGTCGGCTTCTTATATCTTGGACGGTCTTCATCCTGTTAAAGGTACAACTCAAGAACACTTTTATTCTCGTTTTAATAGCAGTAGTTTACTTCGTCGTCGCTCAATGCATTCAGTTATGTTTTTATATAAAATTGTGAATTATATTTTTAAATGTGATGATTTTGTTTCGTTACTGAATTTCAGAGTTCCTAGAACCAATTCTAGAACCAATAGCCTTTTCTATGAACTACCACATAGGACAAACGTTTATAAATTTTCACCATTAAACCAGCTTTTCATTGAGTACTCCTCGATTGAGTCAAACACAGATATTTTCTGCACAAATATTAGATAAATAAAACGAATCTTTCTCCGGGGTCATTCATAGGAAAAACTTCAGTTTGCATATAATGTTTGTGTAAGTCTCTGTTTGTGAATGCCTAGCTGTGCTTATTTTCTTTTTCCTAATACTGCATTTTATTATTTTTTTTCTCTTATGTCTTTATTATTCTGTAATTGGGGTTGCCCGAGGATATTGTAATTAAATAAATAAATAAATAAAATAAAATAGATTTGTGATGTGTGGGACTATTCAGTCCTCCACTACAGCTCACAAGGGTCACTTTTTAAACTCTTTTCTGGAAACAAAAATAATCCGGATTCGTGTGACACAGTTCAGTCAAATAAAATACAACAACTTAAATGCCAAAACAACAAGAAGAGAACATACCGTCCAGTAATAAATTTTACACAAAACTTTATCTTGCTGTTATGTACCTAACTTTTGATTAGGTCGAGTGATTGCGATCCAAGTCTAAGATCAAAGTTGTAGCTTGTACGATGAAACTAGAAA
Organism: Galerucella pusilla; assembly: GCA_910591695.1. Classification (NCBI taxonomy): domain Eukaryota; kingdom Metazoa; phylum Arthropoda; class Insecta; order Coleoptera; family Chrysomelidae; genus Galerucella; species Galerucella pusilla. Next base: position 4,531 of record CAJUYI010002433.1, read on the forward strand.
AAGTTTATTGAAAAATAAACAGTAAACATGTATCCTTCAGTGTACAAATAGAAAATACATCTCGTAAACAGAGCGGAAAGTCTTTTTTTTGTATAAAACCGTCGGTTTTCAGGGGCGCTCCCGTTAATACAAGCAAACACTAGAATTGAAAGAAAGCAGGATGTATAAAGGTGGAAATACTTGAGTGTGAAATACTAAAAAGAAGCTATTTTCATCTAGCGACGTTTTTTATTCAAATAAGAATTTTAGCAGGACTTTTTTTAGGATATTCCATTGACGGATCAAAATCCCTGCTTACCTGATTTTCCGTTGATGTCTTTGGCTTTGAGATTGCGTGCCTTGAGTAAGGTTAACGTCAAGATGCTGCTACTGGGATGGTAGCAGAGTGAAGTTAAAAGCTCGCCGCATTTATCCTTTGCCGGTGGTTTTAGTGCCTTCCAAAATGAAGGTTTCTCGCTCAAATCGACCTAAATAAAAAGAAACAAGATTCTGATTTGATCCCAAATCGAGCAAAAAAAATATTCACCTGACATAACGGTAGAAAAACCTCTCCGATAGAATCATCTCTGGAAAACCTATCGTAGTCAAAAACGTGTAGATGCAGAACCCTCGACTGCAGCTTCTGAATGGGAAATCCTTCGAAATAAAACGTTTCGTTCCATCGAGGATTTAGCGTCCTTCGCTTTATCTTGGTCTCTAATCGATGTTTCTTATCGGGCAGCAACGTTACTCGAACGTAAGGGTCACTGGTACCTGATAGATCCTTGGCCGGTAGATCTTTACCCTAAAAAAATACACAGTTGAAGTTTTTTGTTAGGCGATATTTTAATTTGAAACGGTTTGAATTAGAGTTCATTTTGTGAAATGAGTGTTCATAAATCCCTCATATCCACGTCAAAAAGCAATTGCTGCAAAATACATTAAAGGGAGGTTTGAAACAAATTAATGTCACTTGAGGCAGTGAGAGATTTTTATTGTTATACCGAATAGGAACATAACAGAAGAGTGTCTGTATTTTATAGCCTTTCGCATGTTCTGCTAATCTAGCTATATACAGATTGATTCTATGAAGTGTCACACAATTTGGTTATGATTAAAATCGGAACCAAGTGGATTTTTCACTTCACAAGAGGTTTGTATTTTATATAAAGGCTGAGGCAACCTGGTATACAGGTGGCTCCAAAGCGACCTAAAATATCTTTCGTGCTCCCTTAGGTTAGGTTGTGAGTTTTGATGCAAGCTGCAGGGGACATCAAAACAAACAGGGCACCCGGTCCAGATGGAACCCCAGAAATAATAAAAATGGTTGCAGGGACAAAGACTGAAATAATGCTACGTATAATGAATAACGCAATACGGAATCAGGTATTTCCAATAGACCAGAAAAGTGCAAAGTTGACTCTCATACTGAAACCAGGTAAGCCGTTCGGAGTTCCAACATCGTATAGGCCTGCGTATAGAACTGCGTGAGCAAACTATTGGAGAGAATTATTAAGGGACGACTGGAAATGGAATTGACCGAAAAGGATGCCATTTCGGATTTCCAGTTTGGTTTCCGGAAGGGGCGCTCGACAATACACGCGGCGAATTGGATAAGGGACAGTCCTAAACACAAAAGCTGCGTATGTGTCAATGATAACCATAGATGTCAAAAATGCTTTCAATACTGCCACGTGGCCACTTATCATAAGGGCCCTGCAAGAACTGCAAATGAGTGAATACTTGATAAACATGATCAGTGAATACCCTAAGTCAAGATCAATTATAGTTGATAAGACGTTTACTATTCCCATTACCGCAGGAGTGCCTCAGGGTTCGGTGCTGGGCCCGACCCTGTGGAACATCTTGTACAACGGGGTCTTAAACATAGACATAGGTAGGGAGGCTCGAAGCCTGGCCTATGCAGATGATCTGGTTGTGATTGTTGAAGCTAGATACCCAATAAGAATGGATGGACGATAGGCAATAAAGCACTTAGGAGGATAGATAGATGGATGAAGGAGCACGACCTGGAAATAGCGATAAACAAAACGGAAACTATAGTGCTGAAGGGCCCAAGAAATAAAAAACAAATAAAGTTCTGATTGAATGGTGAAAACATTGTACCTAGCAATACCATTAAGTACCTGGGCATACAGTTTGATGACAGGATGAAGTTTGGGAAACATATAGAACTGCTGAAGGTTAAGGTTCAGAGTAGAGCCACAGCGCTAAACAAGCTTATGCCCAACATAAAGGGACCGGGCTTTCAGAAGAGGAGACTGTTACTTGGAGTAGTACACTCCACGATATTGTATGGGGCACCCACGTGGTACAAAGTTTTGGATATTAAGAAATACAAAGGGATGTTAGACTCTCTCCAAAGACAGACACTGCTCAGGGTGATTAGTGCGTACAAAACAGTATCGACAACAGCGGCGCAGGTGATTGGTAGAGTGATCCCGATCCATCTTCAGGCGCTGGAAAGAGCCATACTACACAATGGGGAGCAGTTGGTGAACGCACAGTAGGTGGGAGAAGATATCCTAGACAGGTGGCAGGCAGAATGGGTGGATGCGTATACAGGGAGATGGACAAGAAGACTCATTCCAGACGCTAGAGTTTGCTTCAAATGCAAACACGTGAGAACAAACTATTACATGATACAGTTCCTATCGGGACATGGTTCCTAAAGAGCGTACACGGAAGGTATCAAGAAAACTAAGGATGACTTGTGTATATACTGTGGAGATTTCGACGACGCATGCCACACGGTATTGGAATGTAGAAGATTCGTAGGTACTAGGGAAAAACTACACAAGAGTATAGGAAATCAGCTAGTCTCGGAGAATTTCCTAAAAACCGCTATTGAAAGTAGTAGCACATATGATGCTATCTTACAGTGTATAACCGAGATTATGAAGACAAAAGAGTCCGAGGAAAGGATACATCAAGGTAGAAGGTAGAAAAAGGGAAGATACCTTGTCGCAATTGTTGTAACGTCCCAAAGACAGATCCATTTGCGATGGGACGAAGAGGTGGAATGTTTAGTGGGTAGGGTCGGGTACACGTGCGTAAAGGAATTTCAACCACCTCAAAAAAAATGTTCTATGTGAGTGCAGCCTTCTCGCCACCTCCACTGCGACGAAGTCCATGGTTGTATTTGGTGATACTTTTTTGAAGTCGTTCGGCTCTAAGGTACTATAACCGAATATATTATACCTTACCCTAGGCTGGGCATGAGCACAGTATGTGCTCCGCAGTTTCGTCCTCCAAATTACAGAACCGACAGTCCGAGGTCTGAACCAGACTCATCTTTTTTAGGTGGTAATTTAACCGACAATGTCCTGCAAGCAGTCCCGACAGAATGCGTAGGTTTGTTCTACTCCATTCCAGGATCTGCTTATTTTTGTACTCCTCGAAGGATAGTATATTAACGCCTTCGAGTAAGAGAGCCCCGGTATGTCTGCCCAGTACGAGTAGGTTCTCCTCTCTGCCCAGGTTGGTATGGCTGATCTAGCAGTGCTTTCCAAAATGCCAAAAAAATGGTTCAAGTCCATTAAATAAAGTCTCTGATCCCTTTTTAGCCAGAGTGTCGGCCTCCTCATGCCCTCCACTCCTCGATGCGCCTGCACCTAAGTCAAAATGACTCTGTTTTCCTTGCCTAGTATTTCAAAGGGATTGTAGACAGTTATATACCATCTTAGATTTTATCCTGTTCGAGCTCAGTGCTTTAAGAGCAGCCTGGCTATCTGACAGGATGTGTATGTTCTTTTTTCCAACCGGTTGATTAATCAGATCTTTTGCAGCCAGTTCAATGGCGTACACTTCAGCGTACCTGCCCAGGTTGACTGTCTACTCGAGATGCTCCCTTACTTCCACTGACATATGTTGGGAATTGTTTACCAAATATGACAACTGAGTTGTCAAAAGTAACAAATGAAACTCACGTCGACATTTGTTGAGAAATACGCTAATGACGTCACAATTCCGTTTCATCCATTTCATGAATGGCAGATCAAGATGGACAATGTATGATGTAACGGCTACCTAGAGTTTGCTCAGCCATCCTTTGCCGTTACGTCATAATGGGTGACGTATTCTGCTGTTTTACGTATGTCTTATATTATTTGAATGTTATTTTACACTTAACCTCAAAATTATAATCAATGACATATGCTAAGAATTGTTTTCAAAATATGACAACTGAACTGTCAAAAGTAACAGATAAAATTTTATGTCGACCTTAGGTAAGAGCATGCTCTACACTTCTCTACCTATTATTTTTATCTCATGGAACTCGTTTTATAGGTATCGCCATCTATACTTGGGTAGATTAATAAATGAGCAGAGTTTTAAGAGTCTGAGTTTGCTCCGTTAAACACTCTTCAACTATCATTTTCACAGGAAGATAACAAATATTTTTTTATGTCTGAATTCATTCCCTCCGCTTCTATATATATATATATATTTTTATTCAGTGCGTAGATAACAATAAAATAACTCGAAATGATTTATTGATAATTCTTTTGTGATAAAAACATCCATTTTGGCTTTTGGTTTGTCGCCGAAAGGGCAAACAACCTTCGCTAATGGAAAAACGTTCAATGGGCAATCAGGTGTAACTCGTAGGCATTTTTTTTTCACTTCGTTGATTAATCGATTTTAACTCTCGTGTTTCTAACCAATTTTTTCGCTCTTGTTTTTTTTTATTCGTGACATAATTTATAACAGGCAATTATTTTTTATAAAACGTCACGTTGGGTATGGAATGAAATCGATGGGAAACTTCAGTGTCTGTTTTTAAAAATAATAAACCATTGATATATCAGCTATATAGCTCCAAAAATTTCAGAATATGGTATTGGCTATTAGAATTAAACTAATTAGACCCTTAAGTTGTAAAACCGCAGAATGCCTATCATAAATATAAAAGGACCGGATTGAATAGTACCTACTACAGTGTGTTCTATTAGATCATATGAAAAACTCTAATAGTCCGAGGACCAGTGAGCTTGGAGGCCACTCATTGAACTATTTTTTCTGTGCAAATATTCCCGTGATAATTTTAAAGTCCAAGTAACATAATTAGCTGGTGCAGACAGGGATACTCCTGAGGGTAGTGCCTGCGTACACCGTACAGGACAGTGGGTGGACTGGCAGCAGCGGTGCTGTCAAGGTCCTATCCGTTGGACTTGATGGCTAAAGCCAGACAGAAACGCTGGAGGGGTGCGACCAGAGAGGAAGTACAAAAATGGATGGATGAGGAAATGGAGAGAAGGTGGGATGAGTATGAGGGCGCACTAAAAGGAGCGATTGGGAGCAGGAGAAATTGGGTGGAACGGAAATTCGGGGAGGTGAACTACTTCTTGACGCAGGTGCTCAATGGGCATGGGTCGAGAGTGGGTCACCTCCACAAGATTGGGAAAAGAGAAACTGAAGTGTGCGAGAGATGTGAAGTGGAGGATGATGTGGGACATGTGTTTAGATGTTGGAAGAACGAGGGAGTTATGAAGAAGCTGGAAAATAAACTGGGAGAGGCGGTGTATTGGGAAAATATTGTGGAGATTATGTTGAGGGGCGAGAAGGAATGGATGGAGATAAGTGGCGTAGTAGAGAGCATGATTAAGGAAAGAGAAGGACTCGACGCCCGTCTTGAGGTATGCTAGGGTAGTGATTCCAAGGCGGGAGTAACGGCGACTTTGAGGTGGGTTTGGTTGGTAGGCCCGAAAAAAAGTAACATAATTGAGGTGACATTAACTTACTTGAATTATTCTAAGGATGAGCGTTGTATTTTGAAAGTCATATTCCAATGAGAAATGTATCTGTCCAACATTTTCTGAGGGTTCAGAATTGTCAATGTACATATCCACCAATGATATTGAGCGATTTTGTAGAAAAGCCATCTGTAACAAAAAATATACCCATACAACGTAAACGATAATATATACAGACTTGTATTATGTCGATTCTAAAGTTGCTCATTAAAAAAGATATCGAAATTTTTTAGTTTCCCGAGTCGCACTTTTCGAACAAACAACTAGTTAGGTGATACGAGGTTCCCATGTTGTAAGGTTGCCCATAATTTAGAATAGTGATGAATTTTTTCTAAAAATTCCCCACCGTGAAATATTAAGCGTTTTTCCGAAGATGAATGCTCAAAATTGAAGGTTGTCCGTTTAAATATTCAAAAGAAAACTGATTATAGTACCGGGTGGCCAACTAAGGACAGCCATATCTCAGGAGTGGATTATAGCACAGGTTCGGGAAAGAAAATTCCTTTTTTTATCTAGGAAGACACAGGAAATTATCAATTAAAAAATACTGAAGTATTTGTTTTGGCACTGCCTGTGAACAAGTATGTACTTCCTTTTTGATTTGAGTATTATAAAGTATTTCTCATAATCTCAAGTTCATCAATAACCCTGATAAGGCGATACAATCAGTTTATATTTGTATACTAATTATCCAGGCAATTTTTTGTTTAAAATGGAATTTTGAGTATTCTTCTGTATCTATATATAATATTGATTTTATCCTTAATAACTTTTTATCATTGAACATCTAATTCTCATTAGTTGTTAAAAATTAAACTTAAGATTGATGAATTGAATAAATTTGATCACTTCCTCTGTCTTCCCAAATTATTTATTCAAAATTCTGTAACGGCTTCAAATTAAGCAAGCTCAACGGGTGAGGATTTCGAATATTAGAGTTAATACACAGTGTGTGAAAAAATTTTATACAAATGGAGATGAAGAAAGAAAAGAAATTTTGAGAAACATCTTTGTATGACTTGTAGATCCGCTATCAAGAACAAGCTTTTAAAGACGTTGATACAGGATACAGGAAAATTGAAAAGTGATGATATATGCTGATCCATGAAGATCACATATCGAGAAATTGGAGCATTTCAAAGACCACAATTAAAAAAAAATCGTTTCCAAAAGCTACGAGTGATTAAAAACTCTATTTTGAATGTACCAATAAGCGAGTGAAATAACTGAATCCAGAATTGATTCAAAAGGATACAAAGGGATTTCTCTTTGTGGAGAATACTTTGAAAAATAAAAGTATTTAAAAGTTCAGAATAATTAAAACTGGAAAAATTACAAGGAATAGTAATATGTAGATGGCTCAAAAATGAAAGGAGGCTCAGGATGTGAAGTTTACTCCAGAGCACTAAGCCTAAGGATCAACTGGGGAATGGGAAACAATACCAGAGTGGTTCAAATAGAACTAGCTGGTATCTCAATTGCCACAAAAGAACTAACCAGAAAAGGAATTTCTGGCAAAAACATAACAATCTGCACTGATAGTAGTCAAGCCCTATTAGCCTTAAACAGACAACATGTTATGTCGGGGCTAGTACTACAGTGCCACCAAGATTTAGCTAACGCCTCGGCAGGTGACAATATTATCCTGAGCTGGGTTAAAGGGCACGACAGGAGTAAAGGTAATCGCATTGCCGATTCTTTAGCAAAGGGAAGCGGCTGGACTTGAAATTTTAGGTTCCTAAACCTACACCTACACCTACGGGGATGGGATGGAATCAAAGAATGCAGTCCTGCCAGGAACACCCTGGGCGACCCTGGGAAGCTGGCGCCGAAAAAATATTTGGCGATGACTATAAAAACCCTACGGATTTCTGGCTGGCCACTGTCAACTAAGGAAACACCTCCATACTATGGGGCTAGTGGACACACCTCTATACAGGATGTGTGAACAGGAAGAGGCATGTCTTATGCGAGTATCCGGTGTCGTCAATAAGAGAGTGTGTGTTTGGTGATTATTGGCCTACACCTGCCGATATAAAGGAGATGTCTCCTAGTGATCTGTCCACCTTCCTAGGAGGACCACTCCTCGGGAGGATTTACAATGGGTTACATGTGTCCTTAGTGCTGTGAAGCTACACTCACCCTCCCTACTTCACAGATACAGATACAAGGAATAGTAAAATTGAACAGTCGATTTTGTCCTGGAGTTTATTAAATTTCTATTTTTTAACGTCAAACAAGAGAGCTTCAGGCTTTACTAACGTCAGTAATGGAAACTCAACCTTGAAAAAATTATTTTACGGATTTGTATACTTTCCATCAGTTTAGATTTTTATAACTTTTATTCGGGTGAAACGGCAAAAATAGTCAATCTTCACAAATTACGTAACAATAAGGCCCAATGCAACACCAATACAAACAATCGTATACATGAACATTTATGTACAATTTCTAATATTTACATATCTATCAAATATTCGACAATACAAACACTCATCAAACATATAACATTTACGTCGAATTCTACATACAGTTTTTTCTAGTAGAAGGAAAGCGCAAGAGGTAATCTAAATATTGATTGTATACTATACAAATTACGAATATCAACCATAAAGAAAAAATAAGAAAAGTAAGGAGCTGGAACAATGTTTTTGCGCAAAAAGCCGGCGTCTCAAGTGATGGTTCAAATCTTAAGGCTGAACTCAGTCGGACCACAGCGACGCCTCACGACGACAAATTCATAATTGTGGTTGTGGCTGAACTCCAGACAGAGTTTTTGTTGTCATGATCTGTCGTTGAAGACGACTTCAATTAACGACAATGGTGTTCGGTAGTGTTCATCAGTTTCAGTATGGAGGAACGAGGAGTGTCCAGTTGTCGCATTGCGAAGGCGGTCTGTCGTCCATGTGTTTTGCATTGAACCACCAACAACGACAATTTTGTGGGTGACACCGTCCACAGGTAGCGACCGTCGTTCGTCTGAGTACTGCTCCAATTCTATTGCATTTTTAATATAACCACGACCTCCGCCCATTAACAACCTCAATTATGAAGTTGTTGAGACGCGTCGCTGTGGTCCGTCTGAGTTTAGCCTAAGGAGCAGGAACTAAGTTTTTGCGGAAAAAGCCTGCGTCTTGAGTTATGGTTTATACCTTTAGCCAAGGAAGGTGCTAGTGGTAACTTTGACACACAACCCTACATATTTAACGGCTTTTTTATTATTTATTTCTTTAGATATCAACTGAGCTACAAAAGACTTTTTGTTGAATTTCAACGTAGTAGTTTAAAAAAAATATCCGTTGTACAATACCCATAAGAGTAACTGGGATTGTTTTCAGTGTAAATTGAATCAGGACACTATTAAGTTTACGTCTTTGATGATAGTGGGTATATCATTTTAACCAATAAAGTTTGATCTAGGCCGGCAGTAAAGCTACAGGTCGTAAAATCGGCGACACCTACGTGCGGCTTATAATTTGCACATAAGTTACATTCACTGAAGACTATAAACGTTATTTTCCGAAAGCAATTCAATGCAATATCCACAAAGACAACAACTATTTACGTTTTCATTTCAGAGTACCATTAAACATTTAACAAACGAGCAACGAAAGAATGTCGATTTTCTGTGAGATAACAATTTAGATTTTCTTCTACTCTGATTTAATTCATTATAAAGTAATTGCTGAAGTTTTTTTTGTACTGCACTAAAATCTGAGTACAATGAGCCTTTTCATTATTTTGTTTGCTTTAAATTGAAGTATAATATGAAAAAATGTCACTTTGTGGCATTTATATTCGAAACAAAGCTGCACAAGGTGAAAAATTATCAGTAAGCTTTCAAATAAAAATATTTGTTTTGAGATTAAAGCATCTATTGAAAAGGCTCATCTAATCTTACGAGCGTTTCTATCACAAAGTTGACTTCTTCAGTACTGGTTTCAGTACTTCTGAATAGTAACCATGGCTGATTGTTTCTACTACTGAAATTTGAAATTGTTCAAAATCAGGCTTTTATATTTAATGTTGTAAATCATATTTATAAATTATTTTCTCACAGATATGGACATTAAATTGGTAGTTTTCTAAAATCTCCCAAACACCATTTAATGCCTTCTTATAAGATTATATTTTAAAAAGAATATGTCAAGAAGTTTATTCAAATTTACTTCATATTCAGAGCAGACGATATTCTTTTTAAACAGGATTAAAATTCAGAATGAAACATTTTAAAAAAAGTACAACCAACGTAGTATTGTATTAAGCCTCTTTTGTTAGTTTCACATTATTATATGTTTTAAGAAACTCAACAATACGAAATATTTCACGCAGCTGAGGATAACATAAATTGCTGAATTTGTGAGTATAGTCAAATGCAGTCTTATCATGCGGGTCATACGATTCAACAAAGACATACTAACCGTTTTTGTTTTCTTTTATTGCATTTAATCATAACTTCCAAATAAAATCCGTGAGATGAATAAGACAGACTTATGCAATTTAGACGGGAGAAAAAAGGATATGTAGGCATTCAGTTTCGCGCGATTCTAAAAAGTCTTTCACCAGCGAAGTTTTTATATAAATGTCAGTTATATGACTTTGACAATTCAAAGTGACAATATGAATTAGATTAGATTAGATTTTATGAGGTGGCTTTTAGCCTATTCCACTGCTACCTTTTCAGATCTATTGTGATCCTCTAAACTTTAGATTACATTCTCCAATATGGATAATAAGAAGCAATTTTCCGGTATTTTGCATCCTCAAGCAAAAAAAAGGTACTTAATCTGATAGTTTATATCGAGAAAAGTAGACATTCGTCAACCAGTGTGCAGGAAACATCAACCATCATTATTTTCTCCGGGTATATTTGTAATCTAACATATTGGTAACCTCTGTGTCTTCTGATTTGATACATATGGTTAGTGACCTTTGAACCCGCCCGATAAGAGAGCTTTTGACTATAGTAGAAGTCTATAATAAAATTGCATAACCGGTAATGACAATTATTAGTATTTTTAATAATCATTCTGTATTTTAATCTTTCATTAAAAATCTAAGGTAATAATAGAAAACAGATCATGCTTACATCCTGGCTTACCGATGGATGGTCCCCCTTGACATTTTGAAGTGCTCCTTTTGACGAAGCTGTGGGTGTTCTCGCTTCTGGGGGAAGAGCTCCCTGACTGCTTCCTGCTGGTGATTTCGCTTGAGGACTGCCTGTGGTCCTATAAATACAAACAATCCAATAATCCTGCTATATTCCATCTTTGAAAACCACGAAGGAACGTTGGAATGTAATAAAATATGATCTCTGTCAATTTCGATATCTTTGTTTGGAATCATTTTAAAGTAAAACAGCGTCTCTTCACTTTAATATGTCAGTGTATTTGGAATTTGTTTTTATTTGAAATTTGCATATTTCCCAGATAACGACGGTCAGTCTCTATCCCGATTAACATTAAGAAGACAAAGCTCTGTGGTCTCTTATTTTTCATTATTTGTTAGATGTCTTTATTAATCATAAGTTATAATGTAATAATATGCACTTATAAAAAAAATTCAGTATCTATGTGGTCATAGATAACGCGAGTTCTCTCGCTGATTGCCGATGTTTTGGCTCCGTTTTTTTTTTATAATGGCATTTGTCATCTCCCTCTTTTCCACGGCTCCTTGCCCAGCAGCATCATCCGTTAGCTTTCAAAGAAAATAACCTATAATAGATCCCGTTCGCACCTAATTCATTAAACATTCCCCAGGAATTTGTGTAGTAATATCCCTGAAAAGTCAGCAAAAAACAGGGTCACATCATCTTATTTTTCATACATAGATATCGATTGTATTTTCCCCTCAACCCTTTCGTGACGAGTTTTCGTTTTAAGGGTCATGGACTAAATTTCCATTGGTTTAATGTCAGTGTCGATCAAATAAATCCTTTACAACAAAATTTGAATGAATTTATATTTATAAGAAGTGGTAGGGGAATGTACTACCAGTCTTTTAGCATCTTACAAAAATTATTTTATAAATTTTAAATTTGTTAAATGTGGTATGCAGTAAAACAATTCTTGCATAATGGTAACCAACATTGACTGAACACTGTCTTGGTCATCTTCTGCACAGCGAGCACATCTCCTACAAGTTTTACCTTCAGTAGGTAAGTGCATCACTTTTTCTTGGAACAAAATCTGGTGTTCTATATCTGTAGAGTAAGGAGGGTGAGTGTAGGATCACAGCACTTAGGCCACATGTGACTCATTGTACATCTTCCCTAGAAGTTGTCCTCCTAGGTTTTTCCCAAGCTTAAATAGTGTTTGGTTCCTGGCCCGTACACTCTTATCTCAGTTCCTTTTATTGCTTTTGAGACGTTAGTGTACCATTGAAAGGCATTGTTTCCAGGTCTGGTAATGGTATTTGTCCGAAAAAAAAAAATCTTTCACGCGTATCTGTATCTGTGAAGTAGGGAGAGTGAGTGTAGGCTCACAGCACTTAGGCCACATGTGACCCATTGTACATCCACGCGAGGAGTTGTCTTTCTAGGTCATTCATCCATCTGTCCATCCTGTTCTTCCCAAAAAGGTGGACAGTAGGAGACATCTGCTTTATAGCGGCAGGTGTAGATCCAGACTCACCGAACACACACTTTCTTATTGACGATAACTCCGGACACTCGCATAAGACATGCCTGACAGTTTCATCTTCCTGTTCACACATCCTGCATAGAGGTGTGTCTACTAGCCCCATAGTAAGGAGGTGTTTCCTTAGTTGACAGTGGCTAGTCAGAAATCCCACTGTTAAACGTAGGTTTTTCCTGGTCATTGCCAAATATTTCTTCGGCGACAGCTTCCCAGGATCGCCCAGAGTGATCCTGGCAATACTGCATCCTTTGACTCCATCCCATCTCTTAAGGGATTGATCATAGGTGTAACGTTTGGCTATTAGTTCCGCAATTGTCAAAAAATCTGGTGTTACATCTGACCATATAATTTAACGATTTTTTGAATTGCCAGAGTCTTCAACCTGCTGAGAATCCACATCATTATTGCGGCACAATTATTCTTTATCTTGGCGATCTCAGTTGAAAAGTGGATACGTTTAACAGAAGGTTGATTAATGATTATTATCATGTCTATTTAGATTTAGTTTTTCTAATTAATATTATTCTTATAAATTGTGAAATTACTGAGATCAAATATTTGTACAAATATTCTCTACACGGTCCTTATTAAATTTAAATCCGGCTGCTCCATTATTCAAAAATATGTCGCGGGAAATATATCTCGTTATTTTAAGGATTTATTATCCTATTATAGGGATTCCAGTCCAGAGTTTCTGTTCAGGTAGCTACACGTACCGACAATATTTAAGTTTCACGAGTTCGACCACAGAAAATATATAAATCATCCTTTTGGAAATTTTCATGAGTGTTTTGACGAGATTTGATTATGGGCCATAAAAATGAGAGAGAAAAGAGGGAATAAATTTAACATGTCGTATGCGCGAACTTGTTGTCAAAACCATAGGTCAAAACCAGCGCCATATTGTAAAATTGACATTCGACTTTAAACCAGTAGCGTAATATTTTCATATTTTGTAGGTTAATACAAAATTAGAATATTGAAAATGTATTTATCATATGTATAGTTTAAATAAAGCTTATTTTGGGAATTCTTTGAAGCTTTTCGTGATACTTTCACATAAAATAGACGCTGGTATATAAAAATATGTATACTTTCAATTAAACATTGGCGATATTCGATGAAATCGGCCAACAATTAAGATTCAATTACGTTTTTACATTACCAGAAAAGATAAAAAAAACGGAAAGGAACTGTAAGATTATTCAGAATCCTAGGCAGCGTCAATTTCAATGTCAATTTTCAGGGTTATAATTTATTTTTTTAGAAGCAACTCTCATCCCAGGGGCACTGCAACCTGTTAGTAGTCTACTCCCATATTTTAGTCCATCCACTTAGTAGACAACGAATATTCCGAATTGGCAAGATTTCGATTTGACATCTTCATATCTACTTAAGTAACAAAATAGAGCTGAATAGAATATGTAAATTTTTGGTTCATAAAATAAAATTTTTCATAAAAAACTATACTATACTCACTCTAATTGGGCTCTAATCGTTGATCATTATAGGAAGTCATCGATGAAGCACACATGAAACAAAAAAATAAAAATTAGACATTTTATTTTTTTGATCAAAACAATATTTAAATAATATTATCGATAAAAAACATTATAAGCTCAACAATATTCATTACTCATATGGATGAAATAATAGTGAAATAATAGTATATTATACACCAAGGTGGTGAAGACTATTATTATTGACCGAGCACTAAAATTATTTCGCGAGAGGCTTTGCACCGAGCGGAAAGGGAGCGAGGTTTATAAATGTCTTCAACACCATGGTGTATATACAATTTTTCCCACTACCAGCCAAATTTAGGACAAAAATTAAAAATAATTCAAAAACGCACCACGAGAAGCGTTTACTCCGTCGTCTGACTGACAAGTAAAGTAAAGGAAGGTAAACTGTTTGTTTACTTCCGGAAATCAATCTGATAATTGGAGGCTTTACTGACGTTTGGCGATAAATTTCATTGTGGTTATAAATTATTAATTATTTACAATCAATTATCAACTAGAAGAGTTAAATTATTGTAATGGGCGACTACTGTACTTTAGTGATGAACAAAGGAAGACTAAGACTGCAAGATAGATCTATTTTGTAAATCTAAGACTTGATTTATAAATATGGAATGATACTTCTTAACATATGTTACCGTGAAAGACCGAAATCTGGTGAATGTCGGGATACACCGGTGAATGTAAACATTCTCAACGTTGCTTGACGTATGTCCGAAATATTGTTGAAATTTCATTATTTCTAACTTACACCGGCGATTGTCGACATTCAGGATGCATGGTGTATGTTAAAAAGAATTTTTTTTATTGAAATAGAAACAAAAAAAATCCATCTTTATTTATTAAAATAATATGGGAAAAGGACTTTGTTGAACTCAAAACAAACAGTAGAACATAAAAATATGACATGAAATGTGAAAATAAGAACAATATCTTATTTATTGCAACAACTTAAACTACCGTGGCACTTCGAATTGCACAAAAGTTCCTTGCTTTTACAGCTGCATTTAGTCGTGGAGGAACACTTCCTTTTGCAGTTACAACGTGTATAGCCTTGCCTTCCACTTTTTGAATTAGCAGAAGCTGCTTCACTTAACGACATTTCTTTTGTTGAAACTTTGTCCATGGAAAGTAACTTTTCCTTACAAATTACGGGTGAAAAGCTGCTTCAAGGTACCATTTTTGTTAGCTAATCTATAAAAGTCTGAATCCTCTATCCCAACAACAACCGCTAACACATTTCGAGTGTCTGTACGACCACGGTCGACATCAAGGAATTGAATTCTTACGGTATCACCAATTTGGGCAGGAGGAAACTTTTTTTTTGGGGTTCGCAACATTTTTGTTGCTTGAAGTAGAAGATTCTCTTTTGCAGCTACTCTTTTTAAAGAAATTAGCTCGTATTGTTCAGTCAGTGCTTGAGATGAAGATGTGTTAGGTTGCGGATCAGTCAGTGCTTAAGATGAAGATGTGCTAAGTGGCGGTTCAGTCAGTGCTTGAAATAAAGACGTGTCAGGTTGCGGTGTCAGTCAGTGGTTGAGATGAAGATGTACCGAGGCTGGAACCGTCTAAAAACTTATCGCGACCTGTAGTGTCCGAGATTCACCGGACCTCATTTGAATTTGTCGACATATACCGGTGAAAGTCCGAATGTATAATAGAATTAAGAAATATTCGGACTTTCACCAAGGCATTTGACATTTGTCGACATACACCGGCGAATGTTGACATTCACTACTTTCGGTCTTTCACGGTAACATATATTTAACAAATAAAGTAATTCCAAATAATAATTGGAAATTGACATATCTATAAAAGAAGTTCTGAAAATCGATCAAGCGAATTCCCCGCAAAAACTGTATTGAAATTCACTCGATGAAATACTTTTGAAATAAGGTTCTTTTCTTTGGCTGTATACCGACTCTTACAAAAGATCTGTAAATAAAAGTATTCAACGGAAATTTCAATTTCAGTGGATAGTGTGCTTATGTATTGTGGGAATATAAAAGGAATTCTTTGCTCACTATTTATTTTATTTTTTTTAGTGAAAGTCAGTAAAACTGCCTTCTATTTAAATTTCATTGATTTTTAAATAAAAAGGGAGGGTTTGGAAGTTTGTACTACATCTGTCGGTGTAGTTTAATTTAATTCATACTGAATTGGAATGATGCAAATTAGTTCCGTTGACGTTGAAAAAAAGTAGACAAAGTTAATAGAAAAAAATAGCATGAATGAATTTCTTTGATTATCAGTAATTGACAAAATATAATCAAAATTCTTTTATTAATTATCATTAACAATCATATGTGAGTGCTTATTTCCACTTTACATGAAAAATACCAACTGTATTAAAATTTTTAATCGCAAAAGTTGTTATCTGAAATCTACAAGTACCAGTGAATAGGTATATATATTAATCGACAGTGAGCTGTTGATATCATTCCAGTGATTTTCTTGTGGTAAGTAGCTTTTCGTGTCTATTTAATTTTTTTTTGACTGACTAACAGATCTTTATATCCCAGGTCATGTGTTCCAACGGCAAAAACAGATACCTGCAAAATATTGCAGTCAATAATCTCACTTTACCTTAAAATTTGTTTTAGATAAAACGCGATGAAGGTTTTATTAACAATTAGTTTGGTCTTTGTGGCTACCCAAGCATTGTCAGTTAATAGACAATGGTCGTCTTTCAAAGTAAGATCATTATTTCTATATATTTTATTTTCAATTCACCCGTTTTAAATAAAATTTTCAGGCAGATCATAAAAAATTGTACGACTCTGACGTTGAAGAGAATTTTCGATTTGGAATATTCCAATCTAATTTGAAAAGAATCCAAGAACACAATGAGAAATACGAAAAAGGAGAAACTTCTTACTATTTGGGAGTAACGCAGTTTGCAGATATGACACCTGAAGAATTCAAACATATGCTTGACAATCAAATAAACGGCATGCCGGAAATGAAAAGCAAACCTGCGGACATTTCCAACATTGAACTGCCAGAATCTGTGGACTGGACAAAAACAGGCGCTGTTCTGGGAATTAAGGATCAAGGAACCTGTGGGTCATGCTGGGCTTTCAGTGTTGTGAGTATTGGGATCCACTCTATCAATCCTTTAAGCGATTTTTTATGTTTCAATTGAGATCGAAAGAAAATATAAGTCAGAGTAGGAATGTACCAAAAGATTTGACAGTTATGTACAATTGCAGTTTCGATTGCCCACTTACCTACTTACTCTCGTACTTTCTGAATATAAGTATTCAATCAGAATTTCTTTTCCATCTTTGGTAAGAGTTAAGGTTGTGAATAATAAATAAAAGGGAATCAATCAATTTTTACATATTTTTATTGGAAAAAGGTATGCAAAAAAATTATATCTTAAAATTATATATTAATCATCTTTTATACCTTTTCACTATATACATTTTGTTCGTTGAATATTAATCTCTATATTACAGGAGTATCGAATTTTATTTTGAAAAAATAAAGAAGATTTCCATCTGAATCTATAAAAATTGCTATTTTCGCTTATAATAATATAATATTAGAAGTTTCCCCAACATTTCTACGCAAACCCCATTGAAATTACTCTAGTTTTATCAAAGTTACAGTACTTAATATATATTATTATCTTGTAAATTCAAGATTTCTAAAATTTACAAAATAATGAAAGTGCCGTATTTCGTTATTAGTAAAAATTAATTATCCGTAAATTTTATCTATGAATCAGACCTACAAAATAACAGTTTCCATCCTTCGAAAAATTGTTTCATTGCCACCTTATTATATAATATATTTTTATTGAGATACTTGGTTTTTTATTAAAATATAATATATATATATTAAAAAATGCCATCTTAAAGCCGGCACTTTCCTCTTCAAAACGCCGTATTACAATCATTTATATCTATATTATAACTGTACAATAGTTTATAATGTACTCCGCCGCCTTTCAGAAAATAGAGTCGCGCGGATGCGGAACACATACTTAGTTTACCTAATTTTTTCCGGACAAACCATTGCTCGAACGAAAGAAACGCAAGAGACCTTTTTTGTTGCAAAACATCCCCCCTACACGGTGGTATTTTTTATTTATCTATAACTTTTCCAGCACAAAATATTGAAAAATTTCAGAAAAAAAAGTTTTGTGTTTTTTTTTTCTAATTTGGGAAATTGATACACTGGTAAACTTTTTTTATATAAGTCTACATACTTTAAGGTACTTATAAAAAGAAAATCAGCCGTATTGCTAATTACTTGTAGTTATTACCCCTATCGTCTGGCCTAATTATTAACTTTGCTCAAGTTGAAATGTGGTTTTAGTTCTACTCCCTCCTTCCTTTATTGAAAGGAAGTAGAAACTATTATATTACAACATATTTTGCATTTTTGCTCACCCTATTTTTTTTTCCAGACAGGTGCCATCGAAGCACAGAACTTTATAAAAAATAACATTTCTATTGAACTTAGTGAACAAGAGCTTGTAGATTGTTCAGTCTTTTACGATAATAACGGATGTGTTGGAGGATCCACCATGAATGCCTTCGACTATATAAGAAGACTGGGTATCCCTTCTGAAGAATCATATGCTTACCTCGGTGTAGAAGGGAAATGTAATCGCAACCCCAACAATACCGTTTTAAAGATCAAAGATTCCGTCCTCCTGTCCGATGCAACCGTTAGTTCGTTAAAAAATGCAGTCGGTAAGTTTATTTACAGTGTGACCCATTTTGTTTGGAAGCACCCCCGTAAAATCCGCATTTTCAACCGATTTTGTTTTAATTTTTTTTGTTAGATTCACTATCAAAATAGTAATTTACGTTACAAGACCGGAAAGACAAGCAGATTCCAGGGCGAGCCGTAGGCGAGTCCTGGAAGCTTGGTGAGACCTGAAAAACACTTATTTTCGGGTGCGTGACGTACAATATTTTTTTAGTAATGTCTTCATGAACTAACTTGGCCCATTCTTTCTTATTTCTTGCTAATATTTTTGCCTCATTCCATGTTTTTCCCTTTTCTTGAAGAATTTTTCCAATTATGCCGCCCCATGTTTCTCTCGGCCTCCCGTGTTTTCTCTTATTCATATTTCTTGCTTCCCTAACTTGCTAAACTTGTCTGTAATTTGACATTCTTTGTAGGTGTCCCCACCATCCCAATTGTCTTGATTGAATATACCTACTCAAGTGTCGATTTTATTTCTAGATCCTTTCTTATCGTTGTATTCCTTACTTTATCTATTCTTTTGACTCCTTTAACTCTTCTCAGATATTTCATTTCTACTGCTTGTATTTTGCTCTTCTGTCTGCCTGTCAGTGTCCATGATTCACAGCCAAATGTCAGAATTGGTCTATATATGGTCTTAAATACATTTAATTTGGTCTTCATTAATATCTCTTTTTTGTTTATAAAAGCCTGATTCATTGCGTAGTACAATTTCAATGTTTTTTGCACTCTGTCATTTATTTCTTTTTCCTGTCTCCCGTTCTCTTGTAGTTCTACACCTAACATTGTCTGCTATTATCTGTATGTTTTTATGTTCTTTTCCTATTGCCATAACTTTTGTTTTGTTTTTATTTAATTTCATACCATATTGTTCCAGTGCACAATTCCAAATCTCTAAGTTCTTTTGTAAATCAACTTCCTTTTCAGTCACAATGACTACCTATATCATCTGCAAATGCTCCTTCCGACACTTTTACCATTTCCATGTATCTGTATCCTACCTTAAATTTTTTAACTTTTATTTAACATTCCTTTATTACCTCATCAATATATATTGTGAACAGTGTAGAACTTAGACCTCCCGCTTGCGTCAATCAATTCTTTTGTTGTGAAAGCTTCTGAGATGCTATTTTGGTGTATAACAAAATTAGTGTTTTCACTGTATATATTTTTCAATACTCTGATCATTTTATTTTCTATTCCTCTTTCTGATAGTATTTTCCATAGTTCATTTCTTGGTACTCGATCAAAGGCCTTTTCCATGTCAATAAACCTAAATATACTTCTTTGATTATATTGTTAGATTCAGTATCAAAATAGTAATTTACGTTACAAGACCGGAAAGTGGTGTTTTTCAGGTCGAGACAAGCAGATTCTGGAAGCTTGGTGACGGACACTTCGATATACATTAAATTCTTTATTTTACTTTTTATAACAAAGTGATTAACAAAACTAAAACCAGATAAAATAATAAGTTTGACATAAACGACAAATTAAAAATTAACTAACTGTCATCACTCGACAATACATCGGAACGTTGTTACCATAGTAACGAAATCAAGGTAGATTGTATTATAAATGTCAATTGGAAAAATGAAAACAAAATGGACGTCAGGAACCGGCAAAAGCTTTTTCCGGTCCCTGGCGTCCACTTTCCGGTCTAGATCGGCAAAACGTTATTTTCTGGACGAAAAATTGTCCAGAAAGTGTATATTTTCTGGTAGGTCTTAAAGACAGTATTTTGGCACACATTTTCATAGCTTAATTACTTTTCTCAAGGCCCTCTATGTTAATTTTTCTTTGCCAAAAAAGACAAAAGTACATTCGGCAATTTTTTTTCTCAAATATGACCATACCACTGGATTCAAAATCATCACAATTATAAACTACCAAAATTTTATGAAAAAATTTTTATTAACGACAAAGTTATTTTACAACATGAATTTGGAAAAAGTGGTATTTTCAGTAATATTTGACGTAGAATGTAGACAAATTCTGAAAATGACAACATGGTGAACAAAAACAAGGACTCAAACATATTGCACAGGAAAATTCGAAGCCGATAACTTGACTCGTTCTGGAGTTATAGCTTTTGAAAGTAATGTAATGCACAAAATTAAAAAAGTATTTATTGAGACTGGAGCAGTGACCAAACGTATTCAAAAATTGCAGGCAAGACATTTTAATGACCGTATTGGCATAGACTACTTTGCCAACAATCTAAATTATTAAGCACAATTTTACATTACGATCAGAAGCTATAACTCCAGAAGGGGTTAAGTTATCGGCTCTGAATTTTCACTATGCAATATGTTTGAGTCCTAGTTTATGTTTACCATGTTGCCATTTCAAAAATTTGTCTACATTCTACGTAAAAAATTAATAAAAATACCACTCATTCCAAATCCATGTTGTAATAACCTTGTCGTTAATAAATTTTTCTAGAAAAAAATTTGAAGTGAATAATTTTGTTTCCAGCATCCGTGGGCCCAATTTCGGTGATTGTTACTGCTGATGTAGCTCTACAGCTTTATAAAGGAGGAATTTTTGACGAATCAACTTGCGATAATTTTGAGCCGAATCATGCAGTTCTGGTCGTAGGATATGGTAGCGAGAATGGTACAGAATATTGGATTATCAAAAACTCTTGGGGCAATCAGTGGGGAGAAAATGGTTACTACAGATTACAAGTAGACCCTGTTATTTGTGCTATTCTAAAATTTGCAATGTATCCAGTGTTATTTTAAGACCACGTATTGAACACGGATTAGAATTTAATTAGCATTTACGATTGTTTTAATTGTTATTTATGTTCCTTGTATCCTTTCAACTTTCTTACAGAGAGTGGCAAAGATTATAACAATTAGATTTTGTTCCAGCCTCTAGTTAAACTCGACAAACTTGCAAGTTTCCGTTGAGAGACACTGTCTAGAGAAGTGGGAAGATAAATAATAATAATAATGTTTATTAACTAAATATGAAATATAAAATAGTACAGTGTAAAGTAAATGAAAACAAACAAATAAAGATCACTAAAGTTGTAAGTAGCTACATTAATTAATGACACATTTAGGTTATTGAGAGCATATTTTGGTGTTAGGACATCATCGGGTTTTTAGGACATTATCGGGTTTTTTTAGGACATCATCTGGTTTTAAGTACATTATGTGGTAAGTGGATACATTATATATATACAATCTTCTTTTTTTAAAATTTGTTTGATGTTTTTTATTAACCTCAAATGTTTGAAACAGACGAATTTGAAATTCCATGACACTCAGGCTCCCTATCAATAGACAAAAAGTAGTAATAAATATCACTCAAATTTTTATGATCACTTTTTTTATTAATGATATTTTGTTCTTGAGATATGTGAGCCATTTCCAAAAAAAGTCTTTTTTTAGTATTAGACTGTATATCTAAAATACTGACAGTATCAAAATCCATAAAATGGTCTTTATCGTGTATATGTTTGGCCAAAGCACATCTTTCGGGATATAATCTAGAATCACTTTTATGGAGAGAAATACGGTTTTTTAATTTTTGGCTAGTGTGACCAATATATTTATCCTCGCAATTTTTACAAGGGATACAGTAAACTACATTTGAAAGATTGAGGATATCAGTTTTATCTTTAACTCTTGAATAAATTGATTTGATCGTTAAACATGTTTTATTTGCAATTTTTATGTTAGTAAGTGGTTTGAAAGCTCTAATTAATTTTGGTGTAATTTCTCTAATATATGGCAATGAAATATAGCAATAGGGAATTTCAGTATGTTCTGGAATAATGTCCAAATTTGGAGAGTTATTATAAAATATGTTTTTTATTAAATTGTTTGGATAACCATTATCTAAAAATAATTGATGGAGGATTTTTAAGTTTTTCTCATGAAATACAGGAACTGAAATATTAATTATTCTATTTTTAATTTAGGTACTTGACCAAATTTCATAGAAAATTTATGATACGACCAAAAGTTCATGAATCTTCCAGAACTCATTGGTTTCCTATACCAATCAATTGATAGAGTATTATTAGAATTTCTTATTATTCTAGTATCTAAAAAAGGTATACTTTGTAATTCATCCTCCTTCTCTATAACTGTTAAAAATGGATAGAACTTCATTTACTTTATTTTCTGGTAGAGCGGCAAAATTGTAAAAAGAGTACTCTTTACACTAATTTCCAAGCTTTCGGAATATCTTTATTTCCATTTTCAAGGATAGTATTTTGAGATTGTATTACAAAAGTTGTTTTATATGGTAAATACATCTAACAATTTTGCCGCTTCCCCAATATTCCTGTCCTTGTATATATATATATATATATACACATAGACAAATATATTTTTTGTGCCGTTATTATAGAAATTCTTCTCTATTGGTGATTGATTATTTTATTTAATATATCTCCATTTAGAGTTAATATCCAATTTTTAATTTTTGATTTGAAATGTTTAATATTTTTTAAATTCTTAAACTCTATAGGAACTTGATTATAAAGTTTAGGACCCAAGTAGTCAAAACAACGCTGCCCTATAGTTTTATCTTGTCTAGATAGGATATATTCATTTTTCTTATAACGAGCATCATGAAGGTGTTCTGGAGAAATCAGGTTATTTTTATTTTTCTGAAAGTACAATAACATTTTCAAACAATAAATTTGTCTAGCATCCATGAAACCACTTAGATTATAAATATCATGACTAGGAAAAGTGATATTTTTCCGAAAATTTATTCTCACTATCCATTTTTGAATAACATTTAATTTTTGTAGGTGGCAGTTATTGACTCCTCCCCATGCAAGAATTCCGTAGTTGATTTGGAATTGTACTGGGCAATACTGGCCGAATTTGTATAATTTCTGTTCGAGAGCTCTAAGAGGCTAATCCCGAACCGAATAAGACACTAAAATCACAATAAATACATATCTTCTTGTGAGGGAAATGTTAATTTTGTGACCATAATGACATTTTCACCTTCAACTGCAAACCAAAATTTGAAAACAAACCTTGAGCTTGAAACATCTATTGGTAACATAATTTACAAAATTCGAAAATCTGACAGGAAACTGCTATAGATAATGCTTTGAATTATGTTAAATTAAATATTCAGTTATAGTTTTAATCCCAACTAGTTAATAAGGTTGGAAATATTCATATTTCTTTTAAAACTCGACAAACTGCTTAATTAAATCTTATTAAGCTGGGTACAGACCAAGTTCTCGAGCTGTTCTCGAATAGTTTGCGAACTTTTTCGAGCTTGGTGTATACGCCTGTTCGCGAAGATTTCTAGAGCAGCTCGGCAGTTCGTTTGGAGTTCCGAGCCGAGTCGGTACTTTCAAAGGGTTCGTTTTTTAAAGATTTTAACATCGAAATATTATCATGAGATCGCTTTCTTCGTCGCTTTCCAGCGATGACATTTTTCAAATTTAATTATTTCAATTTTTATGAAAGTGCAGCTCTAGTTCGAACTTTTCAACGAACTAGACTGAACTGAGCACAGAACTGAAACTCTTCTTGTGTGAACGATGTATTTGGGAGCTGTTCCCGAACAGCTTGCGAATTCTTTGTTTCGGTCTGTACCCAACTTTAAATAATTGTGGAAACATGTTAAACTCCATACAATTTATACAACCTAATGTTGTACAAATGTATTGGTACATTTTTAGAGATAATACAGATTAAATCCCTGTATAAATATTTCCTGGTTAACACGAACCAAGTCTTACCGTATTTCCTTTAATCTCTTCAAATCCCTCTAATTTACCGTAATTAAAAGTTTTCTTGTGTGTTCTACAACGTAAATTACACCAATTTAGTTTCAAGCTATTATTATTATTTGTCCTTCTTTTATCTCCTAGCTGTTATGCCCTATGATTCCGAATTGCACTAAGCGCCTCGCCTCTAACAAAGCCTGGGCTGTAAAATGATCTACTTCCCTTCCCGGTGTGTGCTGTACTATTTTATTGTTCACCTCTGTTAACATTCTGAAGTATATCAATAGATGCCACCTAGTAATGTCTACGAAACAAGACGAGACTTGAAAAATCTGGTTTTGACACGTTCAATTAATTAATTTTTGCGTTAGTTCGAAACTTTTGCAAGACTCTGAGATTCGAGACGAGACTCTTAAATTTGCGTCACTTCGAAACTTTTGCGAGACTTTTAAAGTCCATTTTCCAGGTTGCGAGTTGACGCTGCAACTCGAAAAAGTTGGAACTTGGCGTTTTTTTTTTCATTGGGCGCGTCGGTCGCATGAATTAGAACCTGCTCTATTTTTGAGCGAGAAGTCTGGTGGACTTTGTCGCACCAACCCAAAATATCTAATGGCTGTTCCGCTCTGTCATTTCTGTCGCTGTCATTCAAGTTGGCAACACGTTACGTTTCCCCTATGCCTGGATGAGTCGCAGCAACAAACTATCCATATGATGCTGATTGTACTTTTTCTCGCAGTGATTTGTCCCAGCAACAAGTCGCTGCGATTTGACGCAACGTGGAAAATGAACTTAAAAGTCTCGTCTTGTCTCGCGAGGAAAATTGAAAGTATCGTTTCGATTCTCGTCTCTCGCAAACCAAAATATCGTGATCATCAATAATGTCACCGTCTTCGTCGATTTTTGTCCACGAATAAAAGCCCAGTAGGTATAATATATTGATTACAGCGGTACATTTTTCTTCTGACGGAAACAAAATAGTGTTTGTCGCCATGTATTTTAATATAACGAACATCATTTATCGATTAAAGTGAAAATGAGGAATGCCACGCGTGTCAGGAACTTGGTGGCGTGATCACGTTTTCAAACTGCGCCCTTTAACCTGTTGAAAGTAATTTACTTTTCAATATACTGGATTGGATGTATTTTCTACGCAAACTAATTTAAAAAGTTGAAAATTCTTTGGAAAAATGAGGTTGTTCAATGCAATATGTTTTTATATCTATAAAAAATTACGACACGGAATGTATAGGTCGAGTTTTTAGTAAGTGTAATAATAGTAAGTTGTTGTTAAGAAAGTTTGAAAGTGTTTCCTCCACAGATTACACCCTCTAGCGGTCAAGCTGAGTCCATTGTTAGGTTAGTTCCCAATGTTGATTCATATGATTCTCATGTTGAAGGATGATAATATGAATAGGAAGTGTTGTCTGTGTCGCCCTCTACCTTTCAAGTGCTCAATAATTTAGTTATGCTGGGGACTTGCCCATTAAAAATTGCTTGAAGAGTTGAACGCCCACATTACCAACATATTTGAAACGTCTTTAAAACAACCCTACAAAGGCGTTTTAAACTTGTCGTAAGAAGGACGTATTAAAAACGTCCGTTTTACGTACCTGGACGTTTGGACCAAAGTAAGACATGAACTGGACGTCTTTAAAATGTTGTGTGCTATCTGGGAAGTCACATGGAATGATAGCTACGGGTTTCCCATTGTTATGAGCTTTAAATCATCGGAAAATGTCAATTTTTTGCCGAGTTATGGAACAATTCGTCCGCCTGATTACAAGTTAATGCATAGACAGCAGAATTCCTACAATCAGAGCAGCAGCTGAAATGAGGAGACTTTTAGGTCTCATTATCTTGATATCTATCAAATTTTCGAAAAAAATGATAGGAACAATTTTTGTAGATAATAAGACGATCTTCATTTTTTATCTAAAGAAAAATTCTCCAATTCGCATATTTAGCCAGATATTAGCGAGAAACTCGTTTTCCAGGGTTCAGGGGCCATTTCCCCCCCTTCCTTTTTATCATTTGAAAACACCTGCCGTGACCCACAAATTGAGCCCAAAGTGAAGTCTTCAGCGACTTTTCAGAAGCTTTCGATATTTTCAGGTGTTCAGTTACTGGACTAACATAGATATCGACTTATTGGTCCATCCGGTAAAATAAATAAGAATTTTAATGTTCAGCAACTGTCAACTGAATGTTCGTTCACTATTTTGAAATTCTCACATCTCTACCGAATTTCCACACATATTTTGACGTGTAATTCAAAACTCGATGAGCTCAAACATGACTGTAAACTAATTTCCAATGCAAATTCAAGTTCTCTCAGCTAAAGATACTGTTTTCAATGAATGGACACGATGTGAGAAGGTCTAGTTTTAATGGACAGACGAACAGTGTGTATGTTCATTGTCGTATCGAATTTATAGAGTTGGCGTAACCGCAATACATACAATCGCCAACTGTAATAAGTGAATCAATCACGCGGTGAGATGTGGTAACGAGAAATTCAATATTTGATCATGTTTACTGTTTCGATTTGCAGCGTGCGAGGTATGTGTGTAGGCACGTGTGTATATTGGAAGCTGCACCAAAGAATAAAACTGTGTAATATTTATGTTCTATGGTTTTGTTTCTAGCTATGATTCGTAGATGGATTCCCAAAAACTAATGTGGTGTAAGATGAGTATTATTTATACGCATCTTGTGGTCAAGCAACACTAACATTTATAACATGTATTACCAATAATATACGCCAAATACGCCAGATAATATACAGTGTGGAACGAATAACTGAAGGCGGGGAAATCTTATTCTTCATAAAAAGTTCTGCATGTTCTAAAATCTAAAATACAAGTATCAGATATCAATTTTTTTCAGTATTATACAAGGTTTCTAAAAAAATATGAACTTCACTCAGTAGATAGAGCTATACAGTTTCTACTTCACTACTTCAAAAATCTCCGCTTGGTGGCGCTGAGAGTGGCGCGGCA